>JBBPRR010001081.1:0-13249 GCA_038093115.1 Hortiboletus flavorubellus | reverse complement strand
CTGTGTAATATTCCATGGGTTTCGGAGTGCAGTCTGGTGACTAGCTGGTCACCGGACCACCCAGAATGCCCCAAATTCGCCCACATGTTGTGGAGTAGGTTCTAGTTTACGCTAGCCGGCAGCTGTGGGGTATGTTTGGCGTCTACTACCAAGTTTCTCATTGACTATTCTCGCTTGAACATTTGACACGATGAGTCCTTCCCACCCAAAGGTGATTTTAGTTTCCTTGATAGGCTTCTTTTCGTCACTCGGAGTGTAGTGTAGGGATGAACTAATGTCGCCGAACGCCGCTTGTTGTTCCGACTTGATGTTGCCTCACTCGAGGCTGGATTGGCCTGGGTACGAGTGATGTGCACTACTACGTGTGCAGTGTACAAAGTCGAGCCGCGGCAGACGATGACGCGTGTGCTCGGAACCAGGAAGAGTGACCCCGGGCCGCCCCGCCTCCTCGACCAACGCACCTTGCCCTCCATCCACCTTGTTTACCCCAATGGCCACCGTCAAACTCGCCACCCTCGCTATCCGTGCAAGTCCATCCCACCCCAACACCTCGCCATCGTCCGACTGACCACCACACGTAGACCATCGCGAAACCCATCTCTGCCCAGCTCAGAAACCAAGCGAAACAGTACGTCCAATCCGTCTCCGTCGACGGGGCAGCACGAATTGACACCACCATCCCTCGCACACACACTCGAATCAAAAAAAAAAAAAGACACGAAGCCTTTCGCACCATTTGCGTCTCCCTCGCTCAAAAAATGCACACGGCCGAAATCTCCCTCCGGACCAACATCCTCGGTGAGCCCGCACGTCATCACATCCGACCCTTGTCCGAGACCAAGTACGTCCTCCCTCGTTCGCTCGTCCTGGGTACTCATCCACTCGCCGACACGCAGAGCCATCGAAAATGGCGCCAACACCCTCGCTGAATCTTTTCTCTTTGCTGTCGCTGCCCTTCTCATCTTGGGCGAATCCTACCGTAGTTCGTCCAAACAATCCAGACGCCGCGACGACGTCGATGAGAAACTCGAAGGCCTCTTGAGCGCTGTGGAGAGGTTGCAAGAGGGGAAGGAGGAGGTCGAGGAGGCATTGGAGAGGACGAGGGAGGAAGTCGAGGGGGAACGCAAGAGGAGGGAGGCGTTGGAGAGGGTCGTCGAGCGGCTGGTCGGGGTGGGGGTGACAGCGGGGTGGGGAGACCCATCGGTGTGGGAAGGGACGCCCTTGAAGGCAGCGAGAGTGGATCCTGATGCGTCGAGCGCTGACTCTGCCTCGTCGTCATGACTGGCAAGTTCGTCCCCAAATTTCACGAACCATACACGTGTATATATTGACTTCTAGACATTTACGACCCGGGGTGCTACATGAACGAGGATCCCTGTATACTAATATATATTACAATAAGATACCTCTCACAGACGATTGGATCATTTACATGATCAAGCATCCATCTGGACATAACCTCTCCACCCACCCCACCACACCCCGTTTCCCACTCCATACACCACCCGTCCTCGCCCTTCGAGTAACCCGAGCCCAGTTAATCGCCCCGCCTACCCTCTTCACCTCGATTGACACCTCTTTCTCGCCACTTACGGGCATCGCATAAAACCATCGCAGCGTCTGTTCACTCTCGTCCATCTCCACTCTACCCTCTGACACCTTGACCTCTAATGCATACCCACTCGTCTCTATTATCTCCTTGCTACCCTCCAGCGATTTCGGCGTCGTCAGAAGTAGCGTGACCGTCGATCCCCTCCCATTCGTAGGCGCGGACACAGAGTCCTCCGAGTGAGTTGGCTGCTCACGGTCCCACACCGCGACAGACTGATCGACACACTCATCCGACGCGAAATGCACCAACGGGATGAATATCTCAGTCGGAAGCACACTCTCGTCCCCTCCATCCTTGTCCAAACCCTCCCCCCCTTCTCCCTCCGTCTCCGTCACGGCCTGTGGTGCGTCGCCAGGTGTGACACGAACCTTGACCTTCAATGACGCCTTGCCAATATCGAACTGAATGTCCACGGGCGTACCGACGATCTTGACAGGATACGGTCGACAAAAGGCACGTATCGCGCGCGCACCGTCCCGCAAGAACCTCAACAGCTCGTGCAGGGGAGTCAGTTTGCCAGTATAAGGCAACGGCGTACTCGCATACGGCGACGACGGGACAGGCAGTGTTGCCAACGACATGCTCGACGAGCGTGCCGACGCCAGCGACCCAGCCGCTGCGTGGTGACCCTCCCTCCCTCGTACGTCGTCTTCGCTCCACAGACTCAAATCCTCATTGTTCCACCCATCCCCCCACATATGGCTGTTATCCGGACAATACGTCCACACCGTATAGCTCAGCGCATTCGGTCCGTCCGCCGCGTTCAAGCTCGCGTCCAGCGCACGCTCCTGGGCCGAATAATCCCCGTAGGCCTTGTGTGTCGGATCGTACGCCCTTTTGCCATCAAAGTCCATAGGCGTCCCGATTTCGCCAATGATGGTCGGGTATCGACGAGACTCTGAGACATCTGCGCCAAGCTGCACGCCATCTGATTTCAAAACGCCAAGTTGACTCTGAATGCTTGCGCGAATCGCCCTGTCTCCAAACTTGCCCGCAAAAATCGGATTGCTATACTTGCCTCTGATGATGCCCAGCGCATCCGCATTGAACAAGTGCCAATGACACGTAACGAGCGTGAGACCATCGTAATAATGTGTCGAGTGGCAGGCGCGTCCTTTGAGCAGCGATTCCGGAGTCTTTGGGGGGATGGCAAAAACGGGGGCTTGGACGAATGCGATGGCACTTGGGTGTGCGTCGCGGATGCGCGTAACGTAGTCGATTAGATGGGGCAGTAAGAATTCTTGGGCAAATGGCACCGGGTCCGAGTCGGTGACACTGGGTGGGGAAGGGGAAGGGTAGTGACTAAAATAATGCGGTTGTAGTAGGGAACCAGTGTCGATATCCCATACACCATGGAGGGCCCAAACGCACGTCCCCAGTGTCCATTCGCTCGACCGTTTCCAACCCCACTTGGGATGGACGCCATTTGGCTCTGTACTGGGATCTACCCATATCCGAACACCCTGTGGATCGACCGTGACAGTCCCGCTGCGCGTCGACCCAAACGAACCAAAGGTATAGTTGTCCAGGGTCTGGGCGACACCCATTCCGAGCTTGAGCGACTGCAGTGGGGTCGGCATGGTCCCCTTTTTCAGCGCCGATCCTTGCGTGGTAGGATACATGCTCAGATCCTGGTACCCAACGAATCCCTCGGCGGGTTCATTCATACTATCCCAGCCAATGACAACGTCATCCAACAACCCACCCGCATCCCGAATACGATCTGCGAGTACCCCAAAAGCCTGTATGAAATGGGACTGAAGGTAATCCTGAATATGGACGCCGTCGAGGATGCATTTTGGGGCAAAGGTTTTGCCTGCAAAAAAAAGGGTAAAAAGAGTTTGGGAGGCGAGACGGCTATAGTTGGTAGACCAGACCATGGCAGGGAGGGCGGTGGGATCTGGGACATCAGAAGTGCTTGAGTATTCGCAGTGTACAATCGCAGCTTGGGTTGCGGTGAAGGCTTGAGGGTCGATGCCACATGCTGGGAGGGTCCAATAGGGGGCACCAGAGCCACCGGAGAAACGCGACCACTGCGAGGAATCAAAAAAGGGGAGACGAGGACAAAAGAGAAACGCGTACAGCATCTTGGTGTGGGTCCAAGTAAACCTTGAACCCGTACTCTTTACACTTGTAGAGGACGCGGATGGTATAGTCCATGAAATCATAATCATAGCATCCGCTAGCCACGCCCGTCGTGAGAACATATACGGCATGCGCAGCGTGAAGCAAGCACTCACGGTCCTTCGTGTTCGAGTGCCTCCCAAGTGATGGGATACCGTAGCACGTTGAATCCCCATCCTCTGAGACGGCTCAAATGCGCGTCCGCAGAACCATCGTCGAGATTTAAGGGGCGGCCGAGAAAGCCTTGACCGCCAGCCTGTGCGGATTCCCAAAAATCATCGAGGACATGAGAGGGTTGGCCGACGGGCGCTTTAGACGACCCGGAGAGGTTCACACCGCGAAGTAACAACGTGCGGCCGGTTGAATCGACGAAATGGCCGTCAAACGTGTGTACATAGTCATGTGGGATAGGTTTGCCTGTCGCAGGGCACGTCTTGGGTACTTGGGGCATGTCCTCGTCGTGGTCGTGGTCGTCGGGTGTTGGTACGTGGAGGAGGTGGGAGTAGTGAAGCGGGAGGGAGGCTGGTCCCCGCAGCAATACTTTTAAACAAAACGCGAGTCGTACCACATCCACGATGCCTTAAACGGCACGCTCACGCCAAATACGTTGCCGTGGCGTTTGCAGTGCTCGGTTGCAATGCTCTCAAACTGGCACAATGGATTACTTAATGGAACACATTGCAAGGCACTGTGTCTATTGCGCCCACATTTAAGCATTGTATGATGAATTTAACGTCACGACGCTTCCTCTACTTCGGATTTGGTTCAAGGTTAATACCTCTGAATGCGGAGCCGGAGGTATCTATATTATTCTCACATCACTCCTCAGTTGTTCAGAACCGTCGGGATACCAGCAAGCTTCATCTTGACGCCAATCTCGAACAGATAATCGAGGCACTAATGATAATGAATTTTATACCGACCACACAGAACCCAGAACGACACACTTACCTCGGTCTGCGTTTTCGCCTTTTGCCAGTCGTCTCCTGTCAATTGAACATCGGAGATTCCCTCTTTGTCAAAAAAAAGAGAAGGAAAAAAGCATCATGACCCGGGACTTACCCCACACATAGACCCCATGTCTCCGCACGAGGATGCCCGCAGCTTCAGGGTACTTCTCCATCGCTGCTGCCATACTGTCCGTCAGATCTTCCTCGAACGGGGTATTGGCAATGATCGGGACGCGGAGGGTATCCAAGTATGACATGGCCGGGCCATTTCCGCCGATCCGGACACCCTTGATCATCTACCCAACACCTTCAGATCCGCACGTTCCCTATTAAGCGAGTCCCTTACCTCCTGTGCCAGATAAACGTGTCGAACGTTATCCAGTCAGCGATCGGAGATCGCGGTCGCCAGTTTACCTGGATCAAACACGTACCTGATGCGAGATCTCGAATAGGTCTCCTTCCCACAACAATGTCGCCATCACCGCATTCTGTGAATGCGTGTGAATGCAACTGCCCGCATCCCTCTTGACAAACGCGTTCCAAAACAAGGGCGTACACGCCGATTCTTTGAGGTTCAATCTCGGACGACGGAGAAAGATGCGGTCGGTGTGTGGGGAGGTGGTGGCTTGCGGGTAGGGCAAGACGAACATGTGTGAAGGTTCTATTCGCTCTTTTTGCACGCCGGATGGGGCAATGTAAACCTTGTCCCTAGGAGCCCACGCGAGGAAGATGATCAACGAGGATACCACATCAGACGTCAACGTCGAATTAAACCCACCCAACGCGGATACAGATGCCACCCCCGGTTCCAGTGACCCACCCAAGCCGATAAAATCCTGCACACAGCTCTGGAATGAGATTCGCGGGCTATTTACCAACGTAATCTCAGAATTAGTGCGCGTTTCACGGAACAGACGTACGTGAAGGGGGTCGGTCGATCTCACGAGCGCATCGGCCTCGTCGCTGGACATGGTGAACCTGGATTCCCAGGTGCGAATCAGTGCGTTGCTGTCTTATCCATGATCAAATACCCACGGAGGGTCCTTTGCCTGATATGTCTGGAAACCCCCCTTGCGGTGAAACTCATGCACTGCAGTGTCCCGACCGGTTACCTCTCGGGATAAACCGCGGTAAAACACTACATAGTTCACACAACGTTGTTTCTGACGCGCCATGGTATGCGGGTGGAGTGGTCTCCTTACATAACTTGGGGACGGACTGTCGACAAGTACTCCCTTTCTTTTCTTTTTGACCCTGAGGTGGCGCCCGCCGGTCGCATGAAGGTGTATGGCCTGGAACTTACAGGCCACAACGGGGTTTTCCACAATGAGGACTGGTCTAAACGGTGTGCTAAATGTGAAGGTCCGGTCTAAACTTTAGCCAACCGTTTAGGATAAGATTAAATGTGGAAAACCCCGTTGTGTTATCTAACAATAGCTCTCCGACGCGCCATGGGCACAGGGATACCTAGTCTCGAACCATCCATTCTAGGAAGTACCTGTCCAAAAGGAGCAGGTGTTTGCAACACTTCCTAGAACGTCTGGAGACTTTTGACAGGCGACTAGGGTACCGTGTCACACTTGTCACACAATCACAGTCCACATTTGGGTTTTTAGCCTGATATGGCAACCCTATGTCGTACCAATAAGTTATAATACTTTGGATAAGTCCCTGCTAACTCTCATCATTGCTCTTCATGTATACCCCAAGCTAATGTCCACTCTCCTTTCGAAACCTTCCACTCATTCCGAAGAAAAGAAATTATCTTATTCTAACCTACTAAATTCCCGTAATTTCGCTACATGCAATTCAGGCTATCATAGTGATTCATTCTGTCAATCACTGATCAAAGCATGCACTGAGCAGTGCAACAATATCCCGTACGAATGGCAATTGGATGCTGCCGAAGCATTCTTCCTTGGCCTCGACTGTACCATACTGGCGGGAACGGGCTCAGGCAAAAGCCTGCCCTTTGTCATGCCCTCTATGGTTCATGACAAGATTGTCGTGATTCTCTCACCATTGAATGCACTCGAAGATGATCAAGCAAGTAAATATCTATCAATTTATAATTTTTGTTCATACCAAGACAGGTCGCTCGGTGCCGAAAAATGGGTCTAAAAGCGATAGCGGTCAACCATAAAACCTTTTCTGCATCTCTTTGCAAGGTAACAATACCTGGTCAACGATGTCATAGTTGTTCTAACTCAAAGCTCCGTCTCGAAGGAACTCCACCAACTCAGACATCAAATCATTTATACTTTGCCTGAGATGGCAATCGAGAATCCCTTATTCAATGATCTTCTCTGCTCACCTGAGTTTCACAAGCATCTCGCAGGTGTTGTAATTGACGAAGCCCATTGCATCGTGCAATGGGGCAGGGATTTTCGGCCAGCCTACCACAGGCTTGATAAGCTCTGTTCATTCATACCTGCCCGACTACCCATTTATGTTACCTCCGCAACGATGACACCACTAATCCTCTCCAAAGTTTGCGAAATCCTCCACATCAATCCTCTAGAATCTTTTCATCTTAATCTTGGGAACGATAGGCCAAACATTTACTCCGAAGTTCGTACAATTCCTAATTCCACAAGTTATTCAGCATTCGATTTTCTCTTTGACGGGGCTACACAAGCGGACGACATACCTCGATCACTTATTTTTGTGAAGAGAATGGTTGATTCGCAGCATGGGTGGCAATGGTTAGCCCAACACCTTCTAACTCTTGGTTGACCACCTCAGTGACACAATCGAATGAAAAGCGCTCGAGAGTGCTACTTGCACCTGCCGAACGAGTAGTTGTGCTCCCAGGTGAGCGTGGCGGCCGGTACCAGCGCTTCAAAATCAACGAGAGTTCTTCGCTGACCATCAGCGCAGTGCGTTCATAGTTGATCTTCATATTTTCCGTGCATGTCTTGTCACCCCAGCTCAGTAAGTCAAGGAAGAGTGGGAGATCAAGACCTAGGCTGTCCATATAGCTAAGTACGGCCAAAACCTTGTGACAGGCCATGTCAGGTGTGAGTTGTTCCCGCAAACGGTGAGTGTGTGCGTGCTGGATCGGCGGGTTCTTCAAGTGGGCTTGGTATTCAGCATCAAGCTCGAATGCAAGGCCGGGTTGGGGGCGATCAAATGAGAACAAGGAGTAGTCGACCTCTTCGTCGTCCGGTGGGTAAGCGGCACTGGTCGATTGTGCCATCGTTGTGGATCAGAGACTTTGATCAACGCAAGCGCACGGTCACGATGAATCCAGTACGTTAGCTAACCTAAGTTAGTTATTCAACAACAATTTATTGTTTCAAATACTAAATACGGACATAACGTTGACAGGCGTGACATGGTACCCTAGTCGCCTGTCAAAAGTCTCCAGACGTTGTAGTCGTTGGAAGCTTCCGAGCTTCCCAAAAATGGCAACGAAAATGGATGGTCCCGAGACTAAGGGATACCATATTATACAAGCAAGCTGCCAAGCCCGAGCTACACTAGTCTCCTTAACTTTGGAATATCCCTCAGTTGCCTCTCTGTGGACGTTGGTGACCAAGACTTCTACAGTTGTGCATGTGCTACACGGGGATCGGCGAGATGCTACGGAAAAGTGCGCGGTGAAGTCCGGTGAGACGTCGTCTGAGTCCCATGTTGACATGGGAAGATTCGACTCTCTCGTAAATCGCTTCTACACCGCGCCATCGTTTCTAAATACATCGTGGTTATTTTGAAAGAGGAGCTTGGCAGAGGCAGCCACTTACCTGCTGCGCTGTGGAGGCTGCCTGTCATCTCACGCAGTGCGCCTGCGTTGGGAACTGTAGCGAGACAGAACTCGTAGCGAGAGGTGGATGCCGACACATACCCGGAATATAATTGGAAACGGACCGTGAGGCCGTGAGAGATGTGGCACTCCCGGGCGGGCGGAACGAGCCGGGAAATTAGTGGGCCTCAAAGTTGACACCAAGGTCAACCTTCACACGGTTTCATGGCATGGGCCGCATGGCTGTTTGGCTATAATTCAATTCCCGAATCTCCGACTGAAATCTTCAAGCTGGCGTCTGCCCTTACCCTACTAGCCTAGGTCCCCCTCCTCCCTGTCCGCCAATACAAGTTCGCAAATGGCCAAGGCTGGATCCTCTCAGGGCGGTAGTTCGTCCAAACCCCCCAAAATCTTTTGGGACAAGAGCTACTCCTACCGTACGGATCGGTTCATCGAGTGGTGCAACGATAACCCCACACAGCGGATCAAGCTTTTTTCTGATTCAACTCAAGATGCACGGAAAGAACGCCGCACCAAATCCCAACTGGCCTCAGCAAAGAGAGGCATCTTCGAAGTCCTCGCCTGCTATGTCTTTGAGAACGATCCAGAGCTTGCTGCGGAGTGGAAGGAACGGCCGCAGATTTTTGTATCTGCAACTCAACGCCGTCATTCCACGTAAGTCTTATCTAACCGTCTTTGTTTGTAAACTGACAGGTACAGTCTTCGATCTAAGTACTACGATCAGATCAAGCGGTTAGGCCAGACGGGTGCTGGCTTGACGATTGAGGACCTCCATGGTACTGACAGCACTAGAAATTTGTTGGGTACGTTGCACGATGTAACTCCTGTGTTTCACATTTACCTAATGACTCCTAGATACCATCCTCAAGGATTTCCCATGGTTTTCCTCACTGCATGGCTGGTGGAGGACGAACCCCGCGTACAACACTGTGTTTAGCACGTGTAACCTGAGTCAAGATTACGTAGCACAGGCCGCTGTGCTGTTCAACATGCAACCCAGGCTGACCACCCACGAAGATCGAATGCCCCCGCTGCCCCCACAGTCAGTCACTACTCCTGCTGCCGCCGTCGCAAGCGGATCTGGATCCTCCCGCACCACTGGATCCTCCCCTGCCGGCCATATTCCTAACCCCACCCCTACCGCCGTCCCCGCCCCTACCTATCCCTCCGCGACTACCTCTGTCACTGTCCTCGCTCCTCCCCCCATCTCTGCCACCGGCCCCGCCCTTGTCCCTGTTACCGCCGCTCATTCCACCACCTCTATCGCTCCCGATCTGGGTGGTTTGGAGGAGGGGGAGCTCAGAGATGAAGAGACACATCGCCCTGGCCCCACACGAGCTGCGCAAGCCAGCTCGATCTTTGACGATTTCGATGTCAGCGGTGACGAGATGGATTGGAGTTTCTCGGGTGTAACCGCTGCCTCAACTGCTGCCACCTCGTCGTCTGTTCGTACCACCAGTCCTGCCATTATCTCTCTCAATGATCCTGTGGGGTACGTTCCTCCACGCCCCCCCCCCTCATTCCCCGTCACCCCTCTGCGGACCCCCTCGCGTTGCGTCGCTCCAAACCAGCTACCCCATCAGCCTCCACCCCAAACACGGATGATTCGGACCTGGACACTGCTGCGTCAAGACTTGTCGCAAGCATGCAATTGAAGCGGAAGACGCCAACGCCTGAAAATAGCTCCGAAGAGACCGATGCACAGCCATGGTTTTCTCCGACTTTGACTTCCTCAGCCACATCCGCCTCCTCCCGCAAACGTCAGCGGCCGTCTGTTTCCAGCACGGCAGACCAAGTCACCGCTTCAACAAGCTCGATGTTCTCGGCCATCCAGACGATGCAAGAACAGAAGACCGAAGAACGGCGTAAGGACAGAGAGGAGCGGCAAGCCCAGCGTGACTACAAGCACCTGGCCCTTGAGAAGCAGATGGCACACGAGCGTCTGAAGATGGACTATGATATTCGCAAGATGGAACTTGAGCTTGAGCTCCAGCGTCTCAAGGTCCAGGAACGTGCAATGGAACGCGGTGTGAATAGTGGTGAGGGCAACGAAATTCAAGATATGTGATATGACATCTACTTACAGTCCAACCGTCAGCACGCTTTCAGAACATGCTCATTATTTTTGTTTGACCCTGCTCTGTTCATGTATACAGTATATCCTTTACATACTGTATACTTATATCTACTGTATGTTGTTCAAACTATACAACACTTGTCCTATACTGAACATATCAATTCAAGTGTTGAAGTAAACAATCCATAAGGTGCTGCCGGACTTGTTGCCCTTCTGTTCTGGGCTGCCTGTTTACACCTCCATTCCCTCTCTCCTCCTCCTCCTCCTCCTCCTCCTCCTCCTCTCCCTCCTCCTCCTCCTCCCCCTCCCCCTCCTCCTCCCCCTCCCCCTCCTCTGCAGAGTACTCCTCAGCAAATACATTTGCTGTGGGTGCAATTCCAAGTTCTTCCTCAATAGCCACAATCATATTGTGGAGAACAAGGCATGTTCGCACCCAAAGATTGACATAATCTAGATCTTTCTGCCCTTGAATCTGAATCCGCAAATCACGTAATGATTGAAATCGGCCCTTGATAGATCCATAGAAATGCTCTGAGCGAACACGTA
Organism: Hortiboletus flavorubellus; assembly: GCA_038093115.1. NCBI lineage: Eukaryota > Fungi > Basidiomycota > Agaricomycetes > Boletales > Boletaceae > Hortiboletus > Hortiboletus flavorubellus. The sequence continues at coordinate 2,174 of JBBPRR010001081.1, read as the reverse complement.
TCTGGATTCTAACATTAGATTTGGATACCTTTATATGAGTAACTTACTTTTGACAAGTGATAGTTGAATTTCTTTTGAGATCTTGTCAGATTTCCACCAGTGGGCTTCTTGAATGGAACTATACACCATGGTTGACAGCTGTATGCACTGTCAGCCCAAAGCCACTCATTTGGACCAAAAAAATCGCCAGGTGAGTTTGCAAGTCGACTATTTTGAAATGCTGTTGAGTCATGGAGGCTTCCAGGGACTCCAATGGTATAATCGACGATACGTAGGTTGTGTGGATAGATCACAACCTTGAACACTTTGTCATAAGTCATTTAAAAATTGACTAAATTCCACTTACCTGGTTTGAGACTGAATAATTGGATTTTCGGTCAAAAAATCCTTCTCCATGCCAGCCAGGCTTCTGGTAAAGCTTGAATGGTGTTCCATCAACACATAAAAACCCCCCTTTCCACTGAGAGCATGTTTTCTCCCTCACATATCTTTGAGCCCTTTTCTTTTCCCTCTGGTCATCTGGTTGTCCAAGATCAAAGTGAATAAAGTCATGATGATGGTGCTGAATAGCCATCATCACGCGCTTATAGCAGTTGTGAACTGTGCCTACAGAGACACCTGCCCACTCTGCCATATCTTGTGAGGTAGCTGCATTACCGTAGTGTCCTGCAGCATTAAGGAAAATGGCAAGCTGAGTACGAACTGGGAGTTGTGGATTGTTGGAATTGTTGTGGAAAACAGGGTTGTTTTCAATGAGTTGGACGATGTGGGTGAAAACAGAAGGAGAGACTCTCAGCTTACGCTGAAAGAGTTCTGGATTGTGAAGCCGCCACTCATCCAGAAGAGCAAGCTGAGGGATACGAATAGAGGGTGGATGGCTTTGGAGAACACGTGCCTGTATGACTTCATCTTCCAGTGCTTCAATCATCCCATGGGAGGATAAAAGCCCAATCATTGGGAGATCAAGTGGGCCAGATAGATCGGAGCTGATGGCAGAGTGATTATCCATATCAGAGTTGGATGTCTCTGAATTGGATGGTGAATGCATAATACTAGATGAGGGGTTATCAGATGAGTTGGTATCATAGGGGCTAGAGGATTCTGCATCCAAGATTGCATCATGAAGGATTTTGATATAGACTGCAAGCTCTAGCTTCTCCTTTGCTGTGGAGAGTGCATCAAGCAGCCTCTGGCGCTCAGAGACCCGGGGCATGGTGGTTGTGGGTCATTTGATTGCCATGCCAGCCCTTATATCTTATTTCTTACTCTGGGCGCTGGGGCACAGGGTTTGCTTTGACAGTTCCCCTATCACCCAAGCGATCGGTGTTGCCCGATGTCACACTGACACCTTTCCCACTCCTCGTGATGCACCCGGATCGCTGGATCCCTGGATTACCATATACAGGACCTCTCAAAGGACTTCCGCCACTGGAATGTCCAAACGATAACGAACGCCATCCCATCTCTCATGCGCGTGCTTGCCGACTGGCGATGGACACCATTCCTTGCGTCAATCGAAGGGCTAACTGGGTTGCGCGCATGCACTCGCCGTCCGCTGTTGCTCACCCACTTTCACCCACCCTCTTTCCGAGCACGCTCATCTCGACAACCCTAGCAAACATCCCACCTCACCCACTTTCCCTATCTGTCGCACAACGCACCTCCTCTGTCACTACACGGCCCCCTTTGGCTGCGGCACCCCGCCCGACTGGCGCGGTACATCTCCACGTGCACGCATCCATCACCTTGTCCCATTTGCTCCCAATTTCCTTCTCACCAAGCTTACCCAGGACTTGGAAAAGAGAACTGGCATCCTTGGGACCTTCGAGCTGTCCTCGGACTATCACGCGCATATACACTGATGGTGCGGCCGTCGTCTCAGAGACTGCCATGGCCTTTGCTGATCCACTCAAGAATCCTAGCCGCAATCCCTCCAGGTTATCCGTTGTCATCTATCTAGTTTTAGTATGACCGGGACTCAGTAAGTACTTAGTGTTTTAAAAATAGGTATTATTCTAACGAGTTCGCCGCAGTACGGGGGGCATCTACAACCCCACCGACGTTTCCGTTTTGGAGAGGTTAACATTCCAAATTTAGGATGCGAGATGTGCATCATCAGTCCCGAGGACGGCATACCGTCTGTTGTCGGGCATAGAAGGGAGTAGTACTGGCAC
>JBBPRR010001080.1:0-13251 GCA_038093115.1 Hortiboletus flavorubellus | reverse complement strand
GGGTTCCCTGTCAAGTGTGAGAGGCATCCCGAGCGTGTCGTGCTGCTCAAGCGTGCGAGCGATTTCGACGACCTCTGTCCGGACGGTGGATGCACGGAACCATGGTGAGTCGGCATCCACCGTCGCTATACATAACCAAAACCTTGACGTTACCCGACGGTTGCATTTAAAAGCGGGTTCAAGTTCGCGTGCGGACACGTGTGCCCGATGAAGTGCCATCCTCGTCGGCCATCCATGTTACTCGACGCGCATGACGTGTCACAGTGCAGGCAGAAAATGAGCGCGGTGTGTCCAGCGGATTGTCACAGAATCACTTGGAAATGTGGCCTCGGACGACCCAGTGATTGTGCGGCCTGTGTCGAAGAGGTCAAACGCCTTGAGGAGATCGCTCTGCAGTTGCTCGAGCAGCAACAGAGACGCGAAGAGGCTGAAGCTGAACATTGTCGTCGGATGGTCGAACTGCAGGCTAAGCTGGAAGCAGAAAAGGTAGCCGAGGAAGAGCGGAAACTCCAGGAAGAGCGGAGCAAACAGGAGGAAGAGCTCAAGAGCAGAAGGGAAGAAGAGCAGAAGAGACGAGAGGAAGCGGCGAGGCAGCACGAGGAGAAGAGAAAGCAAGACGCAAAGAGGAAACAAGACGAAAAGAAGAGGCGGAAGGAGGAAAAGCAAAAGAAGCGAGAGGAAAAGAGGACACGAGAGGAAAAAACCAAGCAGCTCCAGGAAGCTACCCGCCAAAGGCAGGCGGAACTTAGACGACAGCAGGAAGAGATAAGGACACGAGAGGAAAAGACTAGGCAACTACAGGAAGCCACCCGTAGGAGACAAGAGGAAGAAGAACATGAAAGACAGCAAGAAGAACAAAGGAGGCGAGAGGAACGGACCGAGCCGGCCCGGGAAGCTACTTGCCAGAGACAGGAGGAAGAAATAAGGACACGCGGGGAAAAGGCTAGGCAACTCCAGGAAGCGACCCGTAGGAGGCAGGAGGAAGAAGAACATGAAAGACAGCAAGAAGAACAAAGGAGGCGAAAGGGACGGACCGAACGGCCCCAGGAAGCTACCTGCCAGAGACAGGAGGAGGAAATAAGGACACGCAAGGAAATGACCAGGCAACTCCAGGAAGCGTCCCATAGGAGGCAGGAGGAAGAACGTAGGGAAGAGATGAGGGAACGAGTCGCACAGACAATACGATTGCAAGAGGCCACCAGCAGGAGGCGCAAGCACGACGAACACAGGGTACTTGAGGAGCAAAAGAGGAACAGAGAGGAACAGATCAAGCAGCTCCTGGAAGCTACCGCTGAAGAGGCCGAACGCCTCGAGAAGATGGCTGTGCTTGAGGCTATGACCATGCGAGCAGAGGTCTCAGCTGAAACGGGACGCAAACTCCGAGAAGAGCAGCGTGAAGAGGAGGACTCGGAGAGGCTTAAAACGCAAAAGGAAGAAGAGCAAAAGAGACAGGAGGAAGACAGCCTGAGGAGGAAACAAGAGGAAAACAAGAGGAAAAAAGAGGAAAGGAAGAAGAAGCGAGAAGAAAACAAGAAACGAGAAGAAAACAAGAGGAAACAAAAGGACAAGAAACGCAAGGAAAAGAAAGAGAAACGAGAGGAAAAGAAAAAGAAACAAGAGGAAGAGAAGAAGAAACAAGGGAAAGGTAATCAAAGCGCAAAGCAGAGGAGGGAAGCGGAAGAAGCCAGGCTGCAAGCCGTCCGCCAGAAGTGGGAAGAAGAATGCAAGAGACAGGCAGAACAAGTGCGATTGCGAGAGCAACAGACTGCGTCTGTCTGACTGAAGGATGCTGGTCAGCCCACCAAGATGAGTTCTAAGTAGAAGACTGCCGTAATTTTACGCGCAATCAGATTTTTGTTTGTCTGTCACGAGGATCTCAGGGGATGAAAGCTGTTGACTGGTAGCCATATCTGCTACTTGCGCGAATACATGGGATACGTTCCATCAACAGCACACATACGTACATATATACCTAGCCATCCAGAACAGAAATACAGTTTGAGACAGTACTCATACGTGGTTCACATTTCCATCATCTCTCTCAACTGCGCATCTCGGGTGCGAGGCACAAAGTCGACCTCAAAGTGCGCCAGATGGGCCACGACATTGTCCTTGTCCGGCGTAGTATCAATCGGCGCTTCGGGACGCTCGATGACGCGGAATGACCAGAGAAGGAACGTGAGCGCGATGAAGAGCGAGCGATTAGCCAGGTGCATTCCTGGACACACTCTTCCTCAACAATATCATTGCATAAGTTCTGCAGACGAAATGTGAACAATTAGAGGATAGACATACCTTCGACCAAAGCCAAACGGATAACACTTGACGTCGTCGCGCAGTTGACCGTTTTGGTCGAGCCAGCGTTGAGGATCGAATTTTTCAGGATCAGGGAACGCGACAGGGTCTCGGCTGATGGCCCTAGTTTTCCGATGGGCCTCCGTTATTCGGGTTTTTAATAAAATGCAAGGGAGAACACCAACGTACCACAGATTTCCCGTCACCGTTGTGCCAGCAGGAATATAGTACCCTCTCTGTGATCGGCGTGATGTTGAAGGCAATTTTCGTAGAAAAGAAGACGTCGTACCCAGATGATATCTCTCGTTGAACGGTGGGCAAAACCTATGAAAACTATCATCCGTGAAAATATCGAAATGATCCAAATTATTACTTACCGAGAGGTGCAACGGGCCTCCAGCGAAAAGCCTCGGAAAGAAAAGCGTGAAGTTGAGGAAGAGCGTCCCAATCGTCCCAACTCGGCACTGAAGTCAAGAGAGGTGAGCAGTACCTAGCGGAATGGAATAGGTGAGTTACGTCTATCCATTCCGACAACCATATCCAATTCCTCTTGTACCCGCGATTGTGCATCGGGGAAGCAGGCCGCAGCCATAGTCATCACGATTATAGCATTTGCAGTCTATGCGGCACCACTTAGTCCGTTCGTAGGGCAACACAGGAAATCGTCATACCGTGTCAGAACCAGCTTCAAAGAGGGTCCCGGCAAGGAAGGACATCTCATCGACGGATAATTGATGGTCGTGAACGTTTTCCAACAGGGTCTTCGAGAAGGACGGGCCAGCAACACCCAACGACTAAAGACATTTGTTAGTTACATCATTATGCTCCAATATGAGAGAAGAGGCATTCACCATTGCACGTTCCACGTGCTGCAATTTACCTCTGTAAAATCCAAGATCAGACTCGTAATATTTCCTAAGGCGCCTTCCGTATCCGGGAATGTATTTTAACCAAGGAAAGCGATCGACGAGATAAGCACCAGGTCGCATCCCTTCGATAAAGTGGGCGGCACCTTGCCCGGCCTGGACGAAATCTGGGTCATTGACAGACATGACACCCGGCTTGCCGTATGTAATACGTAGGATGATAGATATGGAATATCTAGAGTAGTATACGCTAGCGCCACGCAAACCCTTATGCAACGCTCTGGAACGTACCGATACGCATGCCTTTGATGGTTTTTTGGATCATCGAGAATGTCGAGGATGAGGGCCTTCGCGTGCTCGAATTGGGTGTCTTTGTACATTTCTACCGCCTTCACTTGTAAATGCGTGTGGATAGCTTTCCTGAACCGACGAAATCGCTCGCCGCTACCTATTAGTGTAATTCGATTGCCTCCCGAGAGAAGTTCGTCCGCAGCAATCATCGGAGGACGGTCTGCGAGTGCGCTGCCCTCTTTTTCCATTATTTCTGTTGCTGCCTGCGGACAAGAAACGAGAGTAAAGGACTGTTGATGGGAAGCAAACGGAAGTAAAATTATGTCTTACGTCGACTCGTGCAATAACGATGGTGACCTCGCTGCCTCGACGAAGCGCGATCACGGGACCGTACTCACAGGCCCAATCGACAAACGTAGAGCTGACACTGAAGAAGAAGAAATCAGTTCAGCGTATTGAGAGTTGGGCAGGGCAGTCTGACTTGACAATCGGCATGACATTGTCCCAGAACCACGGCACAGGGGGGCCAGGAGGGAGTGGGTATCCTTCCTTCGAGGTTAATCGACGTTTCTTGCGAAAGAGAGCTGCTAAAGTGACGGAGACGACCACCACGAAGGCGGTCGCAAGCGCCGGGTTGGAATTACTCGCCATGATTGCCATGCAGGACGACGGTATGAGCTCTGAGGTTCAGCAGGTCCATCAAACACCGCAACTTGAAACCTCGCTGGAGTCTCGACCGGTTGTCCAAATGACAGCCGGTATCTCGATTGCTCATCTGATCTGGGAAATGCCGACGGAGTTGGCGACCTTGCTTGGGGATCGCTTGGGGATGTTGCGGAAACCTTGCGCCGCCATTGTCAGACTGGATCGACCAATCGTCTGGGCTGGAGTCAAGTACGGCCTCCGGAGTGGGCGACGAATCTACAATTTTTCTCCTCGCCGGATATTGCCGAAAATGATTCGGCAAGTTCGGATGTTCACTTTTTCCGTTTCTCTCTAGTACTATCATTCAAGCCGTGCCAGATGATCAACCGTTTCGACATTCCCCGTGTTTTGGAACGCCAGTAACCGTTCAGGTATTCCTTCGATGCGCTTGGCTATAGTAGTCCAGCGCTAGCACTTCCCAGGGAATTCTTCTAGTGTCGGAGTTATTTCGCACTTGTTTGCGTTGCTTTCTTGTGCGACGGAAACTTGTGCTCGAACGGTGTACCGTCAAATAGCTCATGCTACAATGCTGGTAGTGCGCGTGTTGACTCTCGCTTGTGAGGTGTTCCAAGACGTGTCCATCCATGCATTATATCATGAGCTATTTTGGTGGTCTTACCAAACTGTTAGGTGCAGGTCTCCCCCTGTGCAGGGTGATCGTGATCGTTAGATATCGGCTTGTGATAGCAAAGCGTTGCATTGCACATGTGCCGTGGGGGTTCTGTGAGCCAGTTCGTGGTACTACAGCATATTCTGTTCCAACCAGTAGAATTCGCGGAAATTCTCCTCGGAGACGTAAGGTTTACTGTGGGTGCGAATTTACAGCTCATTGGTACAAATATTCAGCTGACCCTGCCTAAAGTTGCCCAATCGAGCGCCACGCTGATCCTTGCGATAAGTATAAGGGCCTTTCTATTTGCCAGGCGTTGGGAGTGCGGTCAACTTCTTCAAAACTTTACTCTCCCGTCGCTTTGGGCATCACTCCAACGATCTTGCTTTCCTTCAGCCACTACATATGAACCAGACTCGCATCAATCAGCTCAATAAACGCTTTCATGATGTCCTGCATGGCAGAGTCACTGTAGACCCTCGTGGCTCACGCCTCTTCCTTGAGGCTATTGGCGCCCAGGAGGACCCCGCAAAGTGTGTGGACAACCTCGTTTCAAGTCAACATGGACTATCTTCCATCCAGAATGCGATGCGCTTCGATCTCTCTCACACGTTCTTCAACGGCCTCGCCACCAGTACCCTCGAGTACTTGCTCCGCGCTGCAAACCTCGGTGGGGGCGTCCTTGATCACATCCTTATCGCTATCGTCGATCCTCCTATTTTTTGGTCGGCATTCACACAGGGATTCGAGACAGGAGCACTGACAGAGAAAGCTCAGCTCGTCTTCGCAAAACTTTTAGATAGGCTGATCGTTCTCAAGGACAAAGATGCCTCCCCGTATAGAGAGCTCGCCTCAAAGCCATCCATTTTCAACAAGCTACTTGAATCTTCTGAGCACTCGGTGCGGGAGATTGCCCACAACATCAAGCATATCCTAGATGCCTTTGCTACTGGCGGTGCTCATAGTGGTTCGTTTGGTCCCGGGGGCCGACATGACAATGACTATCTGTGCTTCCGCGATATTGCCATCCTTCCTACGGCAGACGAGATTCTTAGCTCTCAGCCGCCCTTCCTCAGACCCGCTGGTGTTTTGGATGATCCAGAAGCATCCGATACTCGCGTCGCAGATTATCTAGACAATACTTTTCGCATGCTCAGGGAGGATATGATTTATGACATGCGAGAAGAGCTCCAAATCGCGCTGAAGAAGAAGCTTGGTCGGCATCGCGGGCTCCATATTAGCGGGCTTTCCATGATCGATGTGTACACTGGGTCACCGGATAGAGGTTCCCGATGGGGACTCGTCCTTCGATGCCATTACGACTTCCAACAGCTCCAAGCGTTAAAGGAGTTCGATGATAGGAAAAAGTTCCTTTCGGAGGATCCTATTGGATTCAAGATACTCAGAAACCATTCGCTTGCTTGTCTTATCGCAGATGAAGATATCATCTCCTTTGCCACTATTCTTCGTGTGGATGATCTACTTGCTGAGAAACCCCCCATGATCGTCCTCCAGCTGGATGGCGAAGCCAGCACGTCCAAAGCCCTCCTTCGCTTGAGCACCGCCAAACACATACGACTGCTTCAGATCGATACCGCATTATTTGCGTATGAACCAGTTCTCAAGGCACTTAAGAACATGCAGCTCGTTCCTTTGTCAGATGAGCTGTTGTTCTGGGAAGAGGGTCAGACGCTCCGATCGCCCTCCATACAGGCTGACCAGGTCGTGCGAGCTGTCTCGCAGAATCCATCTATGGACCTCCAGTCCATCCTTGCGATATCTAAATCAGTCAAACTCGATAGATCTCAGGCGGAGTCTCTCCTTGCTGGACTATGCCAGCGTGTGGCATTGATCCAAGGACCCCCAGGTGCGTATTTATATTTACCTTCCAACATTTCAACCGTATGCGAACCCTCATCTTTGTTGTACGTCAGGCACTGGGAAGTCTTTCATCGGTGCTTTTCTCGCTAAGGCGATCCATGATCACACCTCCCAAACAATCCTCGTTGTATGTTACACCAACCACGCTCTTGACCAATTCCTCGAAGATCTCATCGGCATCGGTATTGTTGCCGACTCGATTGTTCGCATCGGTGGACGTGCAAGTGCGAGCGTGCAGCACCTCTCGCTACTGTCCCAGGAACGCACCAAAGCCCCGCGCTCTAAAGCGGAGTGGACCCTCATCGAGCAGGCAAAGTCCAGGGCCGGCTATTTGGTGGGACGTTTACAGAGTTCCTTCCAAACGCTTTTGCAGGCGGATAAGATGATCTCGCTCGATGACATACTCACCCACATAGAATTCGAAGACCCTGATTTCTGGGATGCGTTCCAGGTTCCGACGGCAGCTGATGGATCGCAGATCGTGGGGAAAAGGGGAAAGCCTATACCGCAGGATTATCTCATAGGGCAATGGTCGAATGGGTGGGACGCTGGTACGTTCAAGTACCACCCCAACGTACGTAATTCCGCAACGATCTGGAACATGGACCGCCTCTCTCGTCAGGAGTTGCTTGCCAAGTGGAAAGGAGAGATCGTGAAGGAACTCGTTGCAGATATGTGCAACGCTGGCAGGGACTATAACAACGCCCAAGATGAGTTGACTCGCAGGTTCGGTGATTCTATTGTGGCCTTCTTGAAGCAAAAGAGGATCATCGGATGCACGACGACTGGGGCTGCCAAGTACGCTGAGGATCTTGCCGCTGTTAGCCCGGATGTATTGCTCGTCGAGGAAGCTGGCGAAATCCTGGAGAGTCATGTTCTGACGGCGTTGGGCGCAAAGACGAACCAGATGATTCTCATCGGTGACCACAAGTATGTATTAGTTGCGCGCCACGTATCATACTTTGGGTGCTCATGGTCATCAGGCAATTACGTCCGAAAGTCAACAATTATCAACTGACGGTCGAGAAAGGGGAAGGGTTCGATCTCAATAGATCTCTCTTTGAACGCCTCGTGTTGAAGGAGTTCCCTCACCAAACCCTGTCGACGCAGCACCGCATGAGGCCTGAGATCTCCGCGTTCGTCCGGGAGCTGACCTATCCTGAGCTCATCGACCACCCGAGTACACAAAACAGGCCGGATATCCGTGGTGTTCAATCTAACGTTATCTTTGTCAACCATGCTCACCCCGAGGATGAAGAATCGCGGATCGCGGATCGCAAGGACGCAGGGTCCACGTCGTCGAAGCAGAACACGTACGAGGCCGAGATGGTCCTCAAGATCGTGCGTTACCTCAAACAGCAAGGATACAAGAGCTCAAACATGGTCGTCCTGACCCCGTATTTGGGCCAGTTGTCCAAGCTCCGTGAAGTATTGCAGAATGATGACGACCCTGTTATGAATGATTTGGATGCCAACGATCTGCAAAAGGCTGGGTTACTGAGTCAACCGGGCGGCGCAGTGGCCACCAAGGCTCACCAGGCTGGTGTACGATTGGCGACGATCGGTAAGGTTTTCACAGAGCATAGCGTTCGGTGTGTATAACCAACCCGACAGACAACTACCAGGGAGAAGAAAGTAACATCGTAATAGCCAGCTTGACTCGGTCGAATCCCGAAAACAGCATCGGATTCATGAGTTCCCCCGAACGTCTGAACGTTCTTCTCTCTCGTGCACGGGACGGATTGATCCTTATCGGCAACTCGCACACGTTCCTCAATTCTAAGAAAGGAGGTGGGCTCTGGCAGAAGTTCTTCTCGATGCTAGGCAAGTCACAGTATGTCTACGATGGCTTTCCCATCAAGTGCGAGAAACATCCCTCGAAGACCGCGACACTCACACAGTCTGGAGAGTTCGACTATCAATCCCCCGACGGTGGATGCACTGAACCCTGGTGAGCATCGTCGAACGTTCCATTTCAATGTCCCGTTTTACTCACTACTGGCATGACTAGTGGCGCGCTTTTGAAATGCCAACTTCACCCGTGTCCAAAGAAATGTCATCCATTGCGACCAGCTCCTGGCCAGCCTGACGTCCATTCTTCCATGCGTTGTATGCACCCGTTCCAGGAGAATTGTCCGGCTGGTGTACACACGATGTCTTGGAAGTGCCATCAGGGGCGTCCCGCATCCTGTTCCGCGTGCGATCGTCTGGCAAAGCGTCTTGAGAAGCAGGCCATGTTGGATATAAAGGCTCAAGAGGAGCGTGACAAGGCACGGCGCGAGCACGACATGAAGATGATTGAACTCCAGGCGAAGCTGCAGTTCCAGCAGGAAGCGCTGGGCGACATTCAGGCTCAAAAGGACCGGGAGGACGAGATAAAGCAAAAGCAAAAGGAGATCGAGGATGCCAGACAAAAGATCCGTGATGCTGAGAATGCGGCGAAGCAGGCGGCTGCAAAGGCGAACGAGCCGTCTCAAAAGAAGGCCCAAGGCGCTGCCGACGGTCCTGCGCCCTCTACTCCCAATGCGGCCGCACCTCCTCGTTCCATGTTCCCGTCTCCTGCGAGAGATAAGTGGGAGAATCAGAAGCGCGTAGATGGGGTGCAAAACGACGCCATCGACAAGATTATGGACATGACCGGGCTCGAACAAGTCAAGGAGAAGATTCTGCGGATCAAAGGCAGCCTTGACACGATGCATCGTCAAGGCGTGCCTATCGACAAGGAACGTAACAATCTTGTCTTGCTCGGGAACCCGGGGACAGGTACGACACGTCGTGACACGTGAAGGAGCAGCAAGTCACTGACCTCACCTTGTAGGGAAAACAACGGTTGCGAGGCTCTATGCACAATTCCTCGAGTCCATCAAGGCGCTACCAGGGAACGCGTTCCTGGAGACTACGGGTTCCAAACTCTCCTTTGATGGGGTGCAAGGCGCGCAAAAGCTAATCGATGATGCGCTAAAGGCTGGTGGGGGTGCCATCTTCATTGACGAGGCCTATCAACTCGTCAGTGAGCATGATCAATCTGGAAGACAAGTCTTGGATTTCCTCCTCGCGGAGATGGAAAACCGAGTTGGCACGCTCGTGTTTATCCTCGCTGGGTACAGCAAGCAGATGGAGAAGTTCTTTGAACACAACCCGGGGCTGCCAAGCCGAGTGCCCCACCAGCTCACGTTCGCGGATTACACCGACAAGGAGCTGCTCTCGATGCTGGAGGACCTCGTTTATAAGCGCTACCAGGGTCGAATGCAAGTCGAAGAAGGCGTCAATGGACTGTACGCCCGCATCGCCGTCAAGCGGTTGGGTCGTGGAAGGGGCAGACCCGGATTCGGGAACGCCCGTGCGTTGCAAAACATGTTTGCCAAAATCCGCGAACGTCAGGCCGAGCGAGTCGAGAAAGAACGCCGGTCAGGAAAGCAGGTGGACGACTTCCTCCTTACAAAGGAGGATCTGATCGGACCTGATCCGTCCCAAGTCCTGCCCAACAGCGCACCCTGGGCGAAGCTTCAGGAGCTCATCGGGTTGGAGTCCGTCAAGGATTCTGTGCGCAACTTTTTCGCGCTCCTGGAGACGAATTATCAGCGAGAACTGGCGGAGAAGGAGCCGATTATGTTCTCTCTCAATAGGGTGTTCATGGGCTCGCCCGGGACGGGGAAGACGACCGTCGCCAAGTTGTACGGCCGGATTCTTGCGGACCTTGGCATGTTGAGCAATGGCGAAGGTGAGGCAAGGTGTACATCTTTTGTTGCGTCGAGGCCCTGAGACTATGTCTTGTCAGTGGTGGTCAAAAATCCGGCAGACTTTGTCGGAGCCCACTTGGGAGAATCGGAGAAGAACACAAAGTCGATTCTAGAGAGTACACAAGGGAAAGTTCTCGTCATCGATGAGGTTCGTTACACCACCCACGTCAGCAAACGGCGTCTCTGATGAGCGTCTAGGCGTACATGTTGTACAGCAAGAACGCGACGGATCCTTACAAGACCTCGGTCATTGATACGATGGTGGCTGAAATCCAAAGCGTACCCGGCGAAGACCGGTGCGTCCTGCTGCTCGGATACAAGGACCAGATGGAGGAGATGTTCCAGGTAACGTCGTCGCCGTGCGAGCTGTTCATACCAGACTTGACGTCCCCCCGTTCTTAGAACGTCAATCCTGGACTAGCCCGACGATTTGCGATCGAGAACGCGTTCAACTTTGAAGACTTCACGGAGCCTCAGCTCATGAAAGTCTTGGAATTCAAGCTCAAAGACCAGGATTTGTCTGCCACGGACGACGCCAAGGAAGTGGCGCGAGAGCTGCTCGGTCGAATGAAGAACCGCCCCAACTTTGGTAATGCAGGGGAGGTCGAAAATCTGTTGGGACAGGCGAAAGCGCGGTACCAGAAACGCATGGCGTCCGTTCCTGCTTCCCAGAGGATGGATGTCGTGTTCGAGCCTCAGGACATTGACCCCGATTTCGACAGGAGTCAGAATGCGTCTGCAAACCTTGCAAAGATGTTCGCGGATGTCGTGGGTTGCGATGAAGTCGTAAGGAAGCTCGACGGGTACCAAAGGATCGCCAAGGCGATGAAGGAAAAGGGTTACGATATGCGTGCCCAGATCCCGAGCAACTTTGTCTTCAAGGGACCACCAGGTAGGTGGTAGCCAGTTGAGGACCTGCAACCTGTTCACGCAGAGTAGGTACGGGGAAGACCACGACGGCTCGGAAGCTTGGTCAAGTATACTACGATATGGGCTTCCTGGCCTCCAAAGAAGTGGTCGAGTGTTCCGCGACCGACCTGGTCGGACAGTACGTCGGGCACACAGGACCAAAAACGAAGGGGATATTCGAGAAAGCCCTCGGCAAGGTGCTGTTCATTGACGAAGCCTACCGACTGAGCGAGGGCCATTTCGCGAAAGAAGCAATGGACGAGATTGTAGGATTGATGACCCATGATCGCTTCATGAACAAGCTCGTCATCATCTTGGCTGGCTATGACCACCAGATGAACGAGCTGTTGGCAGTGAACCCCGGCCTTGCCAGTCGTTTCTCCGAGGAGATTATCTTCCAGAATATGTCTCCGGAGCATTGTCTGGAGCTCCTCGACAAGGACCTGCAGAAGAGCCAGATCGTCGTTCCTGAACTCAGCGACAAGGCCTCGCCAACGTACGTCGAGATGCACGGTGTCATCGCTCAGATGTCTGCGCTTCCCTCGTGGGGTAATGGACGTGATGTCAAGACACTCGGAAAGCGATTGACTCAAACGGCCTTTGCTAATTTGGCTTACGGCGGGACTTCGGCGTCGCTCTCGGTGGGAGAGGCTCTGAGCGTCATGAAGTCAATGTTGCAAGAGCAACTCGCCCGGCAAAACATATTTCGCGCTGTGCCACCATCCTCCGAGTCGATGCCGATGGCCAGCCAGGACGGCCCGGCGCCACCGCCCCCATCGATGTCCACGTCGACAAGTCAGGCATCCAAGCGTGCTCCGCCGCCTCCACCTGAGCAACCTAGTTCGAAGAGGGCGTCACAGGCAGAACCCTCGACTCAAAAACGTTCTAAGCGGTCCCCACCTGCAAACACAGCGACCGAGGACCAGCCTCGAACCTACCCAGTCGCACGACGAGATTCCGGTGTGTCCGACGCTGTCTGGAACCAACTCCAGACATCCATCGCGGCAGAGGAGGAGGCGAAGAGGAAAGCTGTGGAAGAAGAACGACGTCTTGAAGAGGAAGTCACAAAGGCCGAGAAGCAGCAGCAAGTTGCGCGAGCACGGGCGTTGGCTCTGGAACATGCCATGGCTGCAGCCAAGGAAAATGTGGAGAGGCAGCGCGAGATAGAACGTCAGCTTGAGGAAGCGCGCCGTCGCGAGGCGGAGGTCAGAGCGGCAAGGGAAAGAGCCGCTGCTGCGCTGAAGAAGAAGCAGCAAGAAGAGGAGGAAATGAGGCGAAATGAGCTAGAGATACAGCGGAAGCTTGATCTGATCGGACATTGTGTTGCAGGATTTCGGTGGCGAAGAGTGGGAGGGGGGTACAGATGTGCGGGGGGTACACATTTTGTGTCGGATGCCCAACTTGGTATGTAAAGTAGTACAGAACCGTCAAAGCCCGTGCCTTGTAGTTTCTTTCGTCGTAAGCTTATTTTTTAGCATCTGTGCGCACAGGCAAATTGTTTTGTTTCCGGATCCTTGTGCAGGCTTTCTCTGTGATAGTTGCTGCGTTTGTAGTTACGATCACTGATCCGAAGAGTCGTACTTTCCCTTTTTGGCATTGATGCGGTGATTGGTAGCGGAAGCCCAATATCAATCAGCGACCCACACAACCGCTTCGTACCGCCTTCCACCGCCGCAACCTTGAGCCCCACTTAACTCTCCATCGACGTCGCTGCACTCCATCCTCTCTCTCCAACGCCATGTCTTACCAGATTTTTTGTTTGGGTAACCCTCTTCTTGATGTGCAGGTCCGAGACGGAGAGGCTCTCTTGAAAAAGTATGACCTCGAGGCGAACAACGCGATCATGGCCGAAGAAAAACATCAGCCCATGTGCGTCGACCCCCATCCTCCCGTACGATCGCCACTGACGACGTTTTCTGCAGCTACGAGGAGATCGTGAGGGACTACCCCGTCA
>JBBPRR010001079.1:0-13271 GCA_038093115.1 Hortiboletus flavorubellus | reverse complement strand
GAATGGCACCATCGGTATGATCTCGGTGATGAGGAGAGTTCTATCACCAATGTTGAACTTAAGCAAAGGGAAACAATTGAAGACTGTGACCTACCTCATCGGCCTGGAGACCAACTTTGACACTCGGACTCGGAGAAGGTGTGGCAATGACGGGCATGCCCATTTGGCTGTAAATGTACCGCCCGTTCTCGTCAAGGGGCGCACCTTGACCAACACCTCCCCACTCAGGTTGACCCCAATCGTCGTAGGAGGCATCCGAAGGGGTTGGTGAGCCAGACTTCCATCCAGGATCACACGGCAGCATCCACGGGTAGTTTCGTCTCTGACGCATGGGTGGGGAGACAAGTTTCGATCAATTCTGAATCAGATTCATCAGTTTTTGACTGAAAAACTTGAAGATTTCAACTAACTTACACTAGCCCCATTCATCTTCCTTTCTGCATCTTTCGGCGTCTGCTTAGATTTGTGATCCGACAGGGTCAGGAACAGGCTTCAAGTTGAACGCAGCCTCGCCGCTGCCTCGGTGAATCGGCGGTGGTATCGCACTTACGTTTATTACCCAACAGCTCCGTTCTACTGGTAGCGAAATCATGACATATGTGGTGTGTTCGGCGACTCTGGTACCGCATCATGATCATGATCGGTCTGGAGAACGGTACGTAAGTCTGGCGGTGGAGACCACTGTCTTATGTAAGTGTTGTCGATCTCAGGTTATGTGTATTGATTGATTCCTGCTGACACACTCCAGTCACGAGTTACATAAGTGTCACATGACCGTAACGAGTCGCGACTCTCACTGAAGCCACCTCCATCCGGACGTGCCCCCTCATCCCCACACCTTGGAGTTGGCTTTGCGCCGCTCGACCTGAAGCACATCCCCGACTTGGACGCGCCCACCTCATCCCCACACCTTGGAGTTGGCTTTGCGCCGCTCGACATCCTCCTCAGGGGACTGACTTTGCGTCGTCCCTGGGGACGCTCTTGGACTTTGCGTCCATCAAGTCGCCCCGTCGCCACCACGATTCGTGCAACAGTGGGGTTTAAGACTCCCGGGGCGTTATATCCTGCATTTCCTGCCCCCGTTAGATTTTACTCCTGTCCCTGCGCCCACTCGCCCTCCCTCACCCCCAAATTGGTTCCGACCCCCCATATTTCTGTTAGGTGTGTCCTTGATGCTTGGTCGCACTCTCACTCTGATCACAGTGTACTCATCTAGCCATGGTATCTGCTCGATCTCGATTCAAGGTGCAAACGCGCCCAAACGACTGTAAGATCTTCCACCCCTTCGCCGTGAAGACCCAATTTGACTGTTGTTGACAGCCTCGTTGAAAGCCCTGGATGCCAAGGCAATCGCTTGCAACACCAGCGGCGACATGGCGATTACGACTCCCAACATGACCTTCGTCCCCGAACCCCATAACGGAAATGAAGCTCTTCGTGCCAGAGCTGATGGACGCTTCGGTGTCGTAGACTGTTTTCAGTGGCCCCAAGAATGGGCCCACCAGTACGAGTACGCTGTGTGTATTCCCCGCAAGGAGCACCACGAACAACCGGATCCAATCGCTTCTGCTTGGTACACGCCTGTGGAAGCTGACTTCCATGTCGTTCACACGTCCCCCTTCGCTGTTGGGAAGCTCAAGGCTGACAAGACGTCCGCTATCTTCAAGTTGTATGAAATGGTCAAGTTGCGGTACGACGTGTGGAAGAAACCGCGAGGAGACAAGACCGACATCGCCAGCAAGATTCTCCAGAGCCTTGAACACACGTGCACACTCCTCGATTCCTATCCTCTCCCTTACCGAGACATTGTCGTCTGCGTCGCACAGGCACAACGGTATTTCCTCGACATCTACGCGTTTCTCGAGTACTGCGAAGTCGTCCTCCCTCGCCGCTCTTACCCTGACTTCTTTCCCCACCCCGTCCGCACAGACTGGATGGGGTGTTTTACATCCGACACGAAGCTCTGCAATGAATTTTTTCGGGCAGGTGTGCCCGTCTGGCTCACTCGTTTCTCTCATACTATCGTGGAGGACACGATCATTGAGAATCTCGTCACCTACACCTCCCCCGACCATCTTGTACGTGCAGAGTTCCAACAATCCGGACAAAAAGTCGCACCCTTCGAAACTATCTACCAAGGCCCTGGCGGTTTCGACCGTCATTTGAACACTCGACGCTCCTACACAGGATCTACCCCGTCCACAACTCCCCACTCGATAGATCGGCAAGTCCCTTCGCAGGGCGGCAGAGTGCCGAAGAAAGGCCAATCGAGGAAAGCGAGGGAGAAGGTGCAACAGGGCCCCTCTGAGGGTGTGTGGTTCTATTTCTGACCGTGCACAGCTCCCCTAAAAGTGAAGTTAGGTACTCGCACTGCCCCTCGGCCGCGTGACAAATGGACCGACCCCGATGTCCCACAAATGCCCTCTTCCTTCCTTGTCTGGGATCAAGCCATCAAGCGTGTCCGAAGGGACTCTCCGTTGACCAAGAGGGGTCAGGTAGACCCAGGTTATCGAGTGCCCGAGCCGGCCTTACTCCTCAGCCCCCAATCGCCGGAGCGACGCAAGCTCTACCTTGCCAATTGGCTCGCTGTCCGTGGCAACTGGATCAGATGCCTCGTAGAGTCTCCTCCGGAGCGTTACCCCTCCCCCCAACTCTGGCGCGACTACCTCAGTAGCCTCCTGGCCCGCGAACCCAAAAAGCAAGAGGCTGGTCAGCCAACCACAGGCAGGGCAAAGCGATCTGCCGAGTCCCGCCACACTAAAACCTTGGAGATATTCGCTGAACTCTCGAATCTCGTCCAAGGAGGGTCATGGGCCACAAAGGAGGTCAGATGGTATGGCGAGGTTCTTCCGGTCACTTCCTTGGACGAACCACCCCTCCCCCTTCTCCGAGTGGTTCTCTGGGAAATGTATGAAGTAGGGTTTCGCTACGAGCTGTGGGCACTCGATCACGCAATCGTCCCCGACAAGTGGGCTCGATTTCGGCGCGAGCGTGTAGACATGTTTCGCATGATCTTTGCAAGTACGAACGGGATCGACAAGTGGATGGACACCTTGCCCACCAAGGCTGGAACGTTGGGCTTGACGGACGCAGACCACGATAACATCAAGGTTCTGCGCGCCTTCTGCATGTTGCTGAACACCTGGCCTGATGCTCCCCCGGCCTTTGGGGACTTTGCTTTCCACTATCACGATGAACAAGACCCTCAGAAGGTGAGAGCGCACGCCGTCATGCATCAAGCATGTGCCTTCTACATTCAGAACTTCTACGATTTTTTTGGTCGGCCCCCCCTTCTCCCACACGCATTCCCATTCGAATATTGTTATACATAGTACTCGCTTACTCTTTCCATACCGCCCCACCTTCTGAGCACATCTTTATTCCTTTCTTTTATGTTTGTTACATTGCTTGAATCGCCTGGGGAATGAATAATAGAACTACTTTACATCGATTCTGAGTGCACGTACATGCTGACCGCCGTTTGAATTACGAGTCACTTCCTGCAAGTTCCTTCAAGATTATTCCGATTACTAACCGATTCTCAGGAAGTTCCACATGGTGTGTCGCCCATAGGTACGTAAAAGAAATGCGCTCTGCCTTGTGCACTGCAACTAATAGACGTGTCACAGACCACGTCCTCACCTTGTTCAGTCCCCCGCCCCTCATCCACCCCCTACCGCTTAGGCGGACTATGCGGCATCGAGCTACGTCCAATTTCCTATCTCTCAAACCCTCCGTGGTCCTTTCAGTTCTTGTGATACTGACCATCATGTTTCCTTGCGGCAGTTCATGTCCACGCTCATTCTCTTCTCCGAGGGGTCTCAATCAACATCGGGTCTCTTGCAAAGTCTATCAAACGCACCAACGTCAACGCCTCGAGATCGGATTAAGCCACGCGTTGGCTCTACCAGCAAAACGACCAAGGTCGGTCTTATTGGTAAGCCTATGAAACATCCGTGATTTCTAGCTAACGAGAAATGACGCTGATAGGTGCCTGAGCCTACCCCCCCGGACCCCCCCATCCTCCCTACCAGCCATGTCTCGCACGAAGGTCCTTCTGCGGAAACCAGTCGCCTCGCCATCGATGATCTACTGCCCTCTTCCTCCAACGAGCCTTTGGGGCCCCGCCCTCCCATCCTCCCTGCTACCCAGGCACCGGTTGAAACTTCTACACCGGAATCCATCCATCCCGTCATCGACGATCCACAACCCTCTTCCTCCAACGAGCCTCTGGCACCCCGCGTCCGTCGCCCGCCAGCCAGGTACCGCGACCATCTACCTGAGCCTCCCGTATCTGCCCACGCCCCACCCGCTCCCCCTTCGACAATCCGCCGCGTATTCTTGCACGTCTTTGACTCCTTCCGCACCCATTTCAACGCATTCGGTATCGCCAGAGAATACCACCATCGTCCATCTCACGATCCGGATTCCTTCGTCTCCTCAAGCGAACTCTCCAAAAATTCGTCCACTCCGCAGCCAAGCCTCCCATTCGTGAAGCCAAACGATTACCCCCCCCCTTGGCCATGGGTCAACATGACCATATGGCATCTTATGAGGTGGATGATGACAGGGACCCATGCCAAATCGGCCCCCGAGGTAAACCGACTGGTGAAGGACGTCCTTCAAGCCCCTGACTTCAGTCCTGAGGACTTGCGAGGATTCGATGCGCGGGTCCAAACCGCCCGGCTGGATGCTGCGGCGAAGCAACTCCCCTCCGGTGATCCCATAGGCCAGGACAAATGGAAGTGCACCAGCGTGGAGATCGTCGTGCCAACCAGGGAGAAAAATCAGGCGGGCAACTCTGGCCAACCATTTTCTGTCTACGGTTTATACTACTGACCCATTATGGACGTAGTTCGCAGTGTGTTCGCCGAGAGGTCCTCGCTAGCGTTCCATTTGATGCCATTCAAAAAGGTAAGGCAGCGCCCCACTGTTGAACCGCATACTCACATCCTGCTGCGGAAGGTATGGAAGTCTCCGATTACGGGCGATGAACAACAAGTATACGACGAACTCTACACATCCGATGCCTGGAATAACGCTCAAGACGAAATCATGAAGCAACGAAGAACGGACAATTGCAAGCTCGAGAGGGTAATTGCAGGTCTTATGTTGTGGTCAGATTCGACTCGGTTGGCGCAGTTCGGACATGCGTCGGCCTGGCCAGTTTACCTTTTCTTCGGCAATGCCTCCAAGTACACACAAACCACGCCCGAGGGAGGAGCCTGCCACCCCATTGCATTCATCCCACCAGTATGTCTCGATGAGTGGCATGCAGAAATGTTGACTGACCTTCAGCCTTTCTAGCTACCTGAGACGCTCCGGAAACTTATCTCCACCATTTCCACGAAGAAGCACAACCAGGATCTTCTAGCCCACTGCAAACGGGAACTCGTGCATGCCGTTTGGAGGACCCTGTTGGATGCATCTTTCGTGGACGCCTACCAGAATGGCGCGAAGATCAAATGTTTCGATGGGGTCACACGCAGGGTATATCCACGGATATTCACATACTCCGCCGACTACCCGGAAAAGTAGGTCCTTAGTTGACCGCGAAGTAAGCTCAGCTGATCCACTATCAGGGTTTTACTGGCCACAATTAGGGACAAAGGCATTTGCCCGTGTCCCCGTTGTTTAGTTCCGAAGACCAACTTCCACAGGCTAGGATTTGTGAGCGATACTGCGGCAAGACTGACCCGTCTGCGTGAACATTACATGCCAACCATTTTGGCAGCGCGTCGACTCATCTACGAGCTTGGGAAGCCGTTAAAAAGTCTCTTTATGGAGAACCTCCTGAAGGAGAAGTCTCTTGTGCCGATAGTGGTGAGAGCATTGACTCTCAATAACTTCTGCACATGCTCACCTAGCGTCTAGAATGCATTCACCGAACGACTTTCTGACCAGGGGTTCGACATTTTCTCTGTGCTTACCGTGGACGTATTGCACGAGTTCGAATTAGGCATACTGAAGGCCACCTTGAAACATTTAATCAGAATTCTCCACGCGATATCCCCCCTTTGTGTGGACATTTTCAACGAACGGCAAGTTTGCTCCTTGTTACCACCCTACCAACTGATGATTCTTTGCTCAGATTCACCCTGGTTTCCCCTTTCGGACAGGCAGGAATCCGCCGTTTTCCAGCTAACGTGGCAGAAATGAGCTTGCGTCCTGCATGGTACTTTGAGGACGTATTACAGGTAAGGCCCCTTTGTACTTATACGTCCAGAAATCACCGCAACCTCTCTACAGTGTGCTATGCCAGTCTTCGAGTCATTGTTTCCTCCCGGCCACGATGATCGCATCCAAACTCTACTCTTCAGACTCGCTGAGTGGCATGCATTGGCGAAGCTCCGCCTCCATACAGAAGAAACACTCACGCTCCTTCACCAGGCGTTGCGTCGGATGGGCGATCAGTTACGCAAGTTCAAGGAAAAGACATGTAGTAAGTTCAATACCTCAGAACTTCCTCAAGAGGCTACCCGAAGGCAGAGGAGGGAGGTCGCAGGGGTGGAAGCAGGTACTCGCCGGCAGCCGTCACGCTCGGGAAGACTACCGATCACTTTCAACTTGAACACGTACAAGATCCACGCTTTAGGGGACTACGAGAGGATGATCCGGTCGTATGGGACTACCGATTCGTACAACACTCAAGTGGTAGGTGACATTAACCGCACTGTGAGACAAGACTGACCATCATGGTTACACACAAGGGTGAACGAGCACACAGGTTGATCAAGAAATATTACAGCCAGTCCAATAAGAAAAATATAGAAGAGCAATTTGCGAAGCAAGAGAGACGAGACACTTTCCTGAGGCGACAGCTCGAAGTAACGACTGCAGACAACATCGAGGCGGTGGAGAGTTTTCCGGACCTACATCACTCTATGGCGAGCACCCCTCGCAAAGACAACGTCATTAATCTCATCCAATTCCTTCAAGAACACCGCGAGGACCCAGCTGTGAAAGTACGCCCAATATTTTCCGTAGCAATACATTACTGACACGAACAGTAGGCCGATTTTATGCAAACATTGAGAGACCATCTGCTTGCCAGGCTTCTCGGCCTTGATTACGACGGCGATGAATGCCCTTTCACTGAGGTACAGCATCAATCGTTACGTTTCACCAACCTCGGGGCGGTCATTGAGTCCAAACTCCTACGCGTTAATCATACTACCTACGATATTCGCCGGGGCTACGACACGATTCGATGTGGCAAGGGTGGCGTAGTGATGACTTCATCCAGAGATGAAGACCACCCGTTCTGGTATGCGCGTGTGATTCGTGCGTTCACCATTCCCGTTCTGTTCGCTGCAGATGGTGTCAATTTTGTCGAGGAGAGGATGGAAGTGCTGTGGGTTCGTTGGCTGGGTATAGATCAAGATCACCAATGGGGCTTCAAAGGAGCTCGCCTGCCCAAGGTGGGATTTGTGCCCGATCGGGATGACCACCTACCCTTTGGCTTCTTGGATCCCTCGCTGGTTATCCGGGCATGTCACTTGATGTCCGCTTTCGTGGACAAGCGCATGAGTGAACTCCTGCGACCTGGAACATCACTGGCCAGACTCCCGGGTGAAACGGACGACTGGTCAGCATTCTATGTCAACATGTGAGTGTCTACATCTGTCATAGTGCCTCCCCTTAAACCAGCCCTCAGTTTCGCCGACCGGGACATGTTTGCCCGTTTTGCAGGTATCGGAGTGGGCCACCTTGGTGTGCTTTTAGGTGGTCGCATTCCAGCTCTGGTGATCGAGACCCAGGACGACATGGATGAATCCATTGATGGACGTGATGAAGAAGGGCAGGAAGGTGGTAGTGGGACTGCCGATTTTGCACACGGTGAAGCAACCGAGACAAAGCAATCAGAAGGTGAGGTGGATTATATGGATGTCGAAGAAGACGAAGTTGAAGATGACGACGAAGAAGACGACGAGGAGGATAGTGGTGCAAGTGACTGCGGTGTCAGTGACTGCGGTGCCAGCGACAGTGCGGATGAAGTAGGATACTGGTAATAAAGACCACTGTTCCATAGAGAGCCTTCCCGATCACAGACGGGCCTGATAATCACTATGATGCCACCACAACATCGCTTGCCGTATTTCCGATTGTGCATATGTGCGACATCTTAGTATTCTTAGCCATAGAAACGTGCGAGTGGGCGTAAGAGGACAAGTTATTGGCATTAACAAAAATCCTATTTACTAGCAGGTACATTCCAGTACATAATCCTTTATGACAAGCTTATCAGACTGTTATCGGACCGCACTTCGTATAGATTCCTTGCATAACAATATGTTATGGATCAAACTTGGGAAGGGAATATAAGGGTTCATAAAGGTTCGGCGATATATAACATGTTGCGAAGAAGGTACAATTTATGTAAGAGAACATAAGGAAACACAGGCTTACTATCCTCAGCCATAAAAATATACAAGCCGGCATAGGAGGAGGGGCATCATTCTTAGAGCTCTTTTGCATGCTCATAAGCCTATTATCAGAAATCCTATTTACTACCAGACACGTTCCGGTACATAATCCTTTATGATGGCTTATCAGTCATCATCACACTGCATTTTGTATGAATTCCTTGCTCGGTTATATATTAGAGATCAAACTTTGGAATGGATTATAAGGGTTCATAAGGGTTCATAAGGGTTTGGCAACATGCGACGTAATGTGAAAAAAGTATGATTTGTGTAAGAGAATATAGGGAAACACGGAAACCCGTGATGTCAGACGTGTCACTTCCGAGAAGCTGACAGTACGGAAGCGACTTCAAGCTTCAAGTTTGAATTGCCTTTACCGTTTTGCCTTTACCATTGCATTAAAAAAAAAAAAAAATGACATGCGTCGTCGGACGTTTACCCTTTGACAATATGTGACTGTTTCTGGGTCGGGTGACCTGAGCAGAAAACTTATAAAAAGGGGCCCACTCGCGTCATTCAGGCTGCAGAGTCCGCCTCTATACAAACCCAGCACGTCCCTCTCCGAATCATGTTCGCACGTCTCGCCTCCGTGTTCATCGCACTGGTCCTCGTGACTGGTGAAGTTGCCGCTAGTGATGATTGCACGGACGTATGCTGCGAGTCTACCAGCTTCGTGAGTGGTGGTGTCGTTTGCTGTGTTGAGCCATGTGACAATGTTGAACCTTGCGCCACCAGAACCCTACGTTTGGTGGTTTGATGGGATCAGACTGTTCCCTTGCGACCGCCGACGAGTGCCAGACCAACTACATGTGTTGTCAAGTTGTTGTGAGTGGCTAAAAGCTACCAGCGGCAACTCTCGTAACGAGATTTTCTGACTTGCAATACGTACAGCACGGTAGCAACGGAGCCGGGTGTTTGCCCGTTTCGTGAGCCTGCTCATTGAGCTCCGTCGAGAGACCCAGGGCTATGGAATGAACGAGGCTACGAGTGTTGGGGCTTGTTGTATTTCCAGCTCCTAAGGTCATCCTTGGGTTTAAATGAGTACATACCTCCACCTCGGATCTAGTCACGTCAGATTTTGTACAATGAGAACTGAAAAAGTGGTGTTTCGTCTTGCGGTCCTCGATGACAACTTTATCCAAATGGAGCCGGGTCCCTACGAAAAAAGCATGAGATGGGTTGGGAGCGCCCCGAGTGAAAGACAAAGGAGGTTGCAATATGCTCTCGACTACCTTTTTTTTTCATGAGCCGTCCAGGGGCCTGCCGGCCACGTGAGGTGGGATAAGTATTGCTAGTTAATATTGTTTTGTTCTCTGGTATTCCTCAGGCTGCCGCCCAGGAGAGGACCCCAGCCGTCAGAGTCTAGGATTGCCGGACCAAGAGTCAACCTGACACTGCTCGTCAACGGTAGTAGTCGGAACTGTCAGACGTGTCACTTCCCTCAAGCCGACAGCACAGAAGCGACGTTCAAACTTCAAGTTTGAACCGCTTTCAAGTTCAGAACCAGTGCATGGAAACGTCATGTCGTCGGACGTTACCCTTTGACAATATGTGACTGTTTCTGGGTCGGGTGATGAGCCGAATACTTATAAAAGAGGGCCCACTCACTTCACTCAGACTGCAGAGTCCGCCTCCACAAACCCAGCACGTCCTCCGAATCATGTTCGCACGTCTCGCCTCCGTGTTCATCGCACTGGTCCTCGTGACTGGCGTTGCTAGTGATTGCACGGACGTATGCTGCCACTCCACCTGGACCGGCTTCGTAAGTGGTGGTGTGATTTGCTGTTGAGCCATGTAACAACGTTGGCCTGTGCGCCACTAGAACTCCGCACTTTTGATGGGATCAGACTGTTACCGACTCACCGCCGAGAATTGCTCGGCTGGTAACCACTACGTGTGTTGCGAAACTGTTGTGAGTAGCTAAAGCTATCAGCGGCAACTCTCGTAACGTGATTTTCTGACCTGCAACACGTACAGGACGGTACCAGCGCATCTGGGTGTTCGCCCGCTCTGTAAATTGAGCTTCGTCGAGAGACCCAAGGCTATGGAATGAATGAGGCTACCAGTGTTGGGGCTTGTTGTATTTCCAGCTCCTAGGTCATCCTTGAGTTTAAATGAGTACATACCTCCACCTCGGATCTAGGGTTTAGGTTTTTTTTTTCGTTAGGAGGGGTGGGTCAAGTTGATACACATGGTCAATGGTCGAATTGATTCGGACGGGGGACAAATGGCAGGTACCCGATGAGGTGACGAACTGTCATGCTCGACACCATTGTCTTCCACACCCGACTGCCATTCGCGAACAGCAACGTCGCACCATGCAGCACGATCAAGGATAATTGCAAGATCCGAGGTCACGGGGTAGCAAGCGAGGGATCACCAGCGCTATCCTGTTGCAGTTCGGGAGCCCCCCTACGACTCGGGGGCGTTTGAGAGGCATATCGGTGGTATTGGTCGTCGAAAAATTGTTTGCAGGAAAGTCCCTACGTTTCCGATACTGGTCGTAAGTCGGGAGATACTAATCGAGATTGAGAAGACGAGACAAGTCACCCAGGATCGCAAGGGTGGCGAATTGGTATGCGCAAACCATGTCAATCGTAAAACTGTGCTCGTAAATATGGCGTCATCAATTCCAGCCCGGGCTTGGTTCAGGGTACGATCATGTTTGTACAAGAGAGCGACGTTGGGAGATCCAGGAGCACATAGTACTCACTACGACCTCGTGTTCGGAATTCCGTACCACGTGTGCAAACTTACTATAAAGATTAATATCACCGGGGCACCGGGGTGTAATGTACCCCCTTGTCGATATCACGTATGATCCACCTCGTGTGCTCATGTTCCAATCCGAATTCTGTATCATATATGCGACGTTCCATCCGGGTGACATTCTTCCGGAAAGGCTCCATGTCGTTCGTGTCAAACCACACGTTGAAGTGTGTGAACCGAAAATTCGCATTGTGGACTAGTAGCCAATGGGTCAACATGAATAGCACGCGTCGTGATAAAAACGACAACACGAAACAAGGCGTCCATTCGTGCTTGAGCCAGTCCACGCGTTAACTCCGACCTACACGCGAGGCGACACCTATTCTGCAGCGAGCTCGAGCTTGATCTTGGCAATTGCTGCGGCGGGGTTCAAGCCCTTGGGGCACGTACGCGAGCCTAAGAATCGATGAGACACGGGTCACAAGAGAACGCCAGAGGACGGACAGTTGAAGATGGTATGACACCTGTACATGCTCATCTCGTTTTGGAGCACTTCCTTTCTCTGAGCTCCATATGCATCCTGATCCCACGACGTCAGTCGCGCAAGACGGCGACGACAGGACACGTACCCGTGAATCAGCAATCCACCGATATGCTTGCATCAGTGTTGCAGGCCCGAGATATTCGTCCTGGTTCCACCAGTAAGACGGACAACTAGTCGAACAGCAGGCGCAGAGAATGCATTCGTAGAGACCGTCCAGCTTCTTGCGGTCTTCTGGCGATTGCAAGAATTCGCCCTTTTCGGGTGGGTTGTCGTTCTGGAGGTAGGGTTTGATAGACTTGTATTGCTTGTAAAAGAGAGTGAGGTCAGGGACGAGGTCCTTGACGATGTCCACTGGCGATGGAAGCGGGTGAGGCGAGAGACGTGTGGAAAGGGAAGATACGGACTGTGTGGAAGGGGGTAGATCTTGGAGTCTTTGCTCGCGTTCCTGTCGATGCGGCAGAGACAGGCGAGGGTGTTTTGGCCATCAATGTTCATGGCACAAGACCCACAGATACCCTCTCGGCACGAGCGCCGGAAAGTGAGAGTGGGGTCTACCTCGTTCTTGATCTTGATGAGGGCATCGAGCACCTGCGGGCAACGAGAGTGTCAGAAGGTAAAGCGAGAGCGTGCATGGGTACGTGCCATGGGTCCGGTTTGGTTGAGGTCGATGGTGTAGGATTGGAGGGTAGGTTTCTTTTCTGGCTCGTCTGGGTTCTAGCGCAGGATGAGAGCGTGCATGTTGGCCAAGAGGGGGAAACTGACCCAGCGGTAGATCTTGAACTCCTTCATCAATGTGGGTTTCTCGATGGGCACTGCATGGGACGTGGATGCCGAAGAGGCAAAGGAGCGCGAGGCGCGTAGTAGGCGTGAGCGGGCGAGCATGGTTGGGGAAGCAGGACGAGGTGTCGCGTGAATTGGGACTGACCCGGGAATTGCCGTAGCTAATCACAGGCGAGGTAATTACGCCTGGGTGTTCCGGTTGCTGACGAGGCGTGCTGAGGCGAGATCGACGACGACGAGGCGGTTCTGTGATGGGTGACACCGGTGATCGTTGGCATGTGGGCGCGGGCAGGCTCGCGCTGAGTGACGGAACAAGCTGTCCGCCCGGTGCAGGGTTTAGTTGCGAGCAGTACTGCCTTGATTTGGGTCCCGGCGAGACTGAAACATACAAAGCCCAGCTGGGCGGAACAGTGTCGTCCTCCTCCTCCCTCCCCCGTCCGTCTTTTGTTGCCGTTGTGAATTGGCGAAGAATGGAATCCGAGTCTCCGCCAGCGTTGCGTGCGTCTATTTTGGGTTCCTTTCTTCGCGGGCTACCGCGCGGTGTCTCCGCCTCGCACGTACCACACGACTCGTCCCCGTCCCCGCCAGCCAGCCCCACCACCCGTGCGTATCGTCGCAGGTCGTTTGTGCCCGCCAGCCTCATCGCCACAAACGGACCCGGAAACGCCCAGTCTGCCTCGCTCGGCATCTCAAACATCCTCAGACGGAGACGCTCCACCGGACAGCCCACCGCCAGCATCCCCCATCCCCCCATCGCACAGCCCGCCACCGCCCCGCCCTCCCCCCCGCCCACCGACGACCCCGCAATGCCC
>JBBPRR010001078.1:0-13276 GCA_038093115.1 Hortiboletus flavorubellus | reverse complement strand
CTCCACCCGATACAGCATATAAAGTTCTTATAAAGTCTTATATCCCCTATATAAACCAAGATGCTTATTGGCCATTGGTAACATAATGGCCAACTGAACTTACCTGTATGGTTTATTCTTATATTATTTATATTATGGAAATTATACACCTTGGATGACCATATAAGGGGTATATAACATTTTCGTGCTCAGAGTGATGCAAGAAATGGTGGAGGGATTCGTTGGGCATCCATAATGACACCAACGACATTGCGTCACGCATCCCAAACCCGTATGCAATTCCCAGGAACGGAACTACATTAACGTGATCGGGTCTCCTCCAGATTCCGAGCTCTCGACGGAGCATCTATGAGGTATATACTCATAAAACGTTACCATGGTGATATCCAGCGTGGTCCAATTACTGTCATGCGCTGGCGTTTTCCGACTAACTGGCACCGACGGTAAGTCATCAATGCGGCACCCTTACAAATATCTCTTCACTTGCGCAGGAAGCGGGTCTTTTCCACCCCGTCATTGGCAGAAGATCAGCGCAATTTCCAACGACCGTTGTAGATGAGATACGTTTGGGCAAGTCCATTCAGGTCCCTAGATTCTCGAAAGGTAAAGCGATGCAAGGTTGATGATGACTCCCGCATCACGCCTCGATTGGTCTGTGAAAACCATCCCAACGATGGTATGTCAAGTTGTTTCAACATGGCCCTAGCCAAGGAACCGGACAGGTCCGCGTACGATTTGGCGCCTCGGTTCGTTCAGAGGCGACTTGTTCTTTGATTTCCTCAAACTCCAAATATGCTATTCGTGGGGCAATAGGTGGGTGGTGATAATATCAAAATATATACATCGATAAAAATCATCTGCAGTGAACATGAAGAACGAAGTTGTGCCGCAAGATCTCTGAAAGCATGAAGCTGCAAGCGATGGGCAAAAAACAGGAGCTACGATCACTACTTGCTCATACCTTCACCCTCTTCACCGCCCTCCCCTCCTTTTCGTTCTCGGCCCAGTCAAACGGTTTCTTTCCGTTTCCGCCACCGTTCGCACTCTTGCTTGTTTCTCTCTCGACTTTGGCCACTCTCCGAAGCACGCTTGGTTTCTTCGCTTCCCCTGTGGTCGTGCTAGAAAAAGCATCTTGCATCACTTTACGCTCTTCCTCGACGCGGAGGATATTTGCTTTTGTCACCGAGCGCGCAATGTAGGGTGGGATTCCGCCTCTAGGAGCTCTGGCTTGGTTTGCGGTAGATATACCTCCCGTCGCGGGAATGGAGGGCAGATGTAAACGGGACTTTGGTGTGTTGGCACGAGAAGTTACAGCCGTTACGTTCGAGCTGGTTTGCACGGCGGGCCGGTCCCGGACCGATTCAAGCATGGCTCGCGTTGAAGGTTGCACGGGGGTGGGCACGCTGTTTTTCCTAGGATCGTCGATTGCCTTATCGATCGGGCTTACAGGTAGAGGTTTCGGTGCTGTTGCCGACGTTTGTGGCTGCATGTCGCTGATCGCTGATCGGGGGAGCATGAGACTGTCATCGAGATCGAGGAATTGGGATCCGTTTGGAGGAGACCATCCTCGGAGGACCGACACAATTGGGGGCCCCATCTCGTCTCGGACCTGGCCGTCACCCTTTGGAGGTGGCACCGGGCGTGTGGAGATGCTAGCGTTCGCAACGGGTGCAGGACACACCGACGCCGAACTCGGCCGAGGTAGAGGGCTGTCGTCGGCGTTCGGCGTGGGCACCATCGCGGCAAGTATGTCGTCCAATCTCCATGTGCCCTGTTCCTCCTCGCATGGCCAGATATGGGAGATCGTGCGGGTGAATTCGAATTCGCGTGCAAGGTCGAGGAGCTCGTCAAAGTTGAGCGGTGCGAGATGGTCCTCTTCTGGATGAGAGATGCTGGGAGGGAGGATGGGCATATCGAAGGAGAGGGTGCTGCAGCTCTGATCTGAAAGCATGTCGACAGTGATGGAAAGGTGTGGTCGAGACAAAGGGATGGCGAGCATTGTCAGTGGTATCCTTGTCAGCCACTCTTTGCCGTAATGAAAGAAATTTAGAATCACTGTTCCCAAGGCCTTGTAGTCTAGAGGTACGATACTTGCTTTGGGCGTATCGCAACTGCAAGTGGCCTGGGTTCGATTCCCAGCAAGGCCCATTATTTTGGCTACACTTTTTTCTTTCCGACACAAATTGCTGTTGACCAGAAAGATCAGGAGACCAGCACCGCTCCCGTTGTCTTGGCGAGCTTGCCATTATCGTCATTGCGATAGCGAGCTAAAGGCCGGCGTGGAAAAAAGTCGAGCGATCAAGTTAGCCGCGTTACTAATAATAGGTCGGAGAGTGTTTTGCAGGCGTGTCGCCTTCCAGCCCAGTCGTTCTCCTGCTCTTCTCTTCTTCCTTCCCTTCCTCCTCCCGTCCCGTCCCATCCCCGTCCTCCCGTAGCGACGACAACCCCGCCAGCCCATTTCTCTTATTCATCCACTCTATTTGCCGCTGGTCTCAGCGTCGTCGCCGTCGCTGACCATCACACATGAACAGGCAGTCCACTGGGATGAGCCTGCAACAGCGGCTCGAGGCCGTCTCCGACCTCGCTAGCCTATCGGCCATCTCGGACGATGTCATCGTCACCTGTCTCCGCGAGCGCTTCATGGCCGACAACATCTACACTAGCATCGGTTCTTCTGCCCTTGTCGCCGTCAACCCTCACAAATACGTCGCCTCCAATGCCGACTCCGTCCTTCAAAAGTACGCCGCGAGCTATCGGGACACGGCGGAGAACAAGGTCCCCCTTCCTCCCCATATCTTCCAGCTTGCCAACAATGCCTACTACCACATGAGACGCACAGCTCAGGACCAGTCCCTCATCATCAGGTACGCTCTTTTCTTTGTACTCTAGGCATAGTTTACGAATGTTCCATTTTTCGTAGTGGTGAAACTGGCAGCGGAAAGTCAGAAAGCCGCCGCCTCGCTATCAAGACCCTCCTAGAGCTGTCCGTTTCCAACCCGGGAAAGAAGGGCTCCAAGCTCGCGAGCCAGGTGCCTGCAGCAGAGTTCGTCATCGAGTCCTTTGGAAACGCTCGCACGCTCTTCAATCCTAATGCGTCTCGCTTTGGAAAATACACGGAGTTGCAGTTCACCGACAAAGGGCGTTTGTGTGGCATAAAGTCCCTTGACTACTATCTGGAGCGCAACCGAGTGGCAGCTGTGCCATCCGGGGAGCGAAATTTCCACATTTTCTATTACCTGATGGCTGGCGCATCGCCAGAAGAACGTCATCATCTTCATCTCGCCGACAAGACCCAGTACCGTTATCTCGGTCAGCGCGCCGGCACTAGCGCTCGCTCCAATGGCGTTCGGGACGACGACGCCACTCGCTTCGAACAGCTTAAGCTAGCCCTCAAATCCGTCGGGCTCTCTAAGCGACATGTCGCCCAAACATGCCAGCTCCTCGCGGCTATCCTCCACTTGGGTAACATCGAGTTCACCGTCGACCGCGGTCGTGATGTCGACGCCGCTGTCGTTCGCAACGTAGATGTTCTTGGCATCGTTGCCGAATTCCTTGGTGTACAACCCTCCGTGCTTGAGAGCACGCTCTCTTACAAGACGAAGCTCGTCAAGAAGGAGCTTTGCACCGTCTTCATGGACCCTGATGGTGCCTCTGACAATCGTGACGACCTTTCTAAGACGCTCTACTCTCTCCTTTTCGCCTGGCTCAACGAATACATCAACCAACGCCTCTGTCGCGACGACTTCGACACCTTCATCGGACTTTTTGATCTTCCTGGTCCCCAAAACATGACGAGCCGACCAAACTCCCTGGATCAGTTCTGCATCAACTTCGCCAATGAGCGGCTGCAGGGCTTCATTCAGAAACGTATCTTCGAGTCACACGTTGACGAGTACCAGACAGAAGGCATCTCTCGCTTTGTCCCGTCGGTACCTTACTTTGACAACGCCGAGTGTGTTCGCCTTCTCCAAAACAAGCCTGGCGGCCTCGTCCACATCATGGATGACCAGGCTCGCCGATCACACAAGAAGACGGACCATACGATGGTGGAAGCGTTCACCAAGCGTTGGGGTAACCATTCGTCCTTCAAGGTCGGGCCGATTGATCGCTCGGGGTACCCAACTTTCACAGTCAACCACTTCAACGGGCCCGTTACCTATTCTTCCGAGGGTTTCCTTGATCGCAACCTTGACTCCCTTAACCCCGACTTCGTTTCGCTTCTCCGCGGTTCTACCGTCGGTGCGGCGGACGGTGCAGAAGGAGCCGGATCAGTCAATCCCTTCGTCAAAGGTCTCTTCTCTGGCAAGGCTATTGCGACCCAAGCGCATCCTAAGGACGGGGACACTATCGTATCTGCGCAGCAGCCAGTCAAGCCAATGCGTGCTCCGTCAACCCGTCGTAAGGGCGCGACCAAGCGAATGCCAGCGCTCCGCGAGGATGCCGGCGACGAAGAACAGGACCGGGAGGAAGAAGATGCACCAAACTCTTCTTCGGGTCCAACGCCATGTATCGCTGGCGAGTTCAGAGCCGCATTGGATACCTTGTTCGGGACGTTATCAGAAACGCAGTGTTGGTTTGTCTTCTGCGTTAATCCCAACGATTCGCAATTACCCAATCAGTTGGAGGGACGGAGTGTGAAAGGCCAAATTCGGAGCTTAGGGTTGACCGAGGTTTCAAAGCGAAATGTAAACGTCTTTGAGGTGGGCTTGACTCCGGACGAGTTTTGCACTCGGTACAAGGAGCCATTGGCGAAGATGGGTGTTGGAGATGCCTCGGCGAAGGAGAAGGTGGAGCAGACGAAGGACATCTTGGGCTTACTGGATATTGATATGGTTCTCGGGCAATACAAGGTAATTTTCGAGTATCTGTCAACGGACTACTAAGATTCTCATCGTTTTGCTCATCACTTAGGTCTTCCTGTCTCAAGCTGCGTTTCATTCCCTCGAGGACCGCATTCGCGCCCTTGATGTGGAGGAGCAAAAACGAAACCGCCTCCGCGATGCAGAGGCAGAAGCGGGCATCGATGTTCGCTCTATAGGCGACCCATATGCTCCCTACGCATCCCCAGGACTCCCCCCAGACGACTACGCAGATCCCTTCAACCAAGCGTCTTCCCAGGCACATGCCCCGCTCGTGGCCAACGCCTCTCCGTTCCAACGCGGTGATTTCTACGACGACGAATTCGAGGACCGTAAATCGTTCCGTTCCGACGATTTCGACAACCGGAGTCGGCTGACATCCAATCGGGAGGAGACCAACTCGAACTACGGCTCCGAGTCCTATGCGCCCTCGAGGAACATGTTCCAAAACGCCGATAAGGAAGGATTGGTTGCTAAAGAGGCTCTGGCAGGCGAGATCATGGAAAACGAGACGACCGAGGTTGTCAAGGAGACGTCGGCGCGTCGGCGCTGGGTCCTGCTCTGCTGGCTCTTAACCTGGTGGATACCATCTATTTTCCTCAAGTGGTTCGGCCGAATGAAGCGTCAGGACATTCGTCAAGCATGGCGAGAGAAGCTCGCGCTCAACATGATCATTTGGTTCATCTGCGCTTGTGCGGTTTTTGTTATCGCAATTCTTGGCCTTGTCATCTGTCCGACGGAGCACGTCTTCAGTACATCGGAACTTGCCTCACATTCCTATTCGAACTCGCCAAACAATGTCTACACCGCAATTCGTGGTGAGGTGTTTGACCTCACGCAAGTCTCAGCGACGCACCAACGCGTTGTCAGCGTTATCTCTACGAAGGCGGTTTTGCAGTATGGTGGTGTGGATGCTTCTGATTTGTTCCCCGTTCAGGTGCGTTGTTTTCTTCATTCGCTTACATTTTTTAAATACCGTCTCGACAGGTCAGCGCGCTTTGCAATGGTGTTTCTGGTTCGGTTAGTCCGTGGGTCCAACTTAGCGCGGCGAACGTGACGGATCCCAACGCGCATTACCACGACTTCCGTGCAATTACCAACGATTCACGGCCCGACTGGTACTTTGAGAGCATGACCATCATGCGTTGGAATAACCGTGTCGGATATATTGGGTACACTCCTCAGGAAATATCCAGCATGGCAAACACTGGGCACTCCCTCGGTATCTACGACGGCCTCATTTACGATTTGACAGATTATGTCAGCTCTGGCCCTGCTGTGAAGGGACCAGACGGCGAAGTGGCTCCCGAAGCTGACGCGCAGTTCATGGACGGCACCCTCGTCAATCTGTTCAAGTACAGCTCTGGTCAGGATCTCACGAAGGCGATCAAT
Organism: Hortiboletus flavorubellus; assembly: GCA_038093115.1. Lineage (NCBI taxonomy): Eukaryota > Fungi > Basidiomycota > Agaricomycetes > Boletales > Boletaceae > Hortiboletus > Hortiboletus flavorubellus. The sequence goes on along the minus strand of JBBPRR010001078.1, from coordinate 7,025 downwards.
AACCTCAACATCGATTCCGGGACGCTCGCCGCACAGAAGACGTGCCTCCGAAACCTATTTCTCATCGGAATGGTGGACAACCGCAACTCGCCCCAATGTTTGTTCTCGCAATACATTCTTCTTGCATTGTCGGTCATGATGGTCAGCATCATCGCGTTCAAATTCATCGCCTCGATCAACTTTGGTGCGCCTCGTGCCCCAGAGGATCACGACAAGTTCGTGATTTGCCAGGTTCCTTGTTATACGGAAGGAGAGACTTCGCTGCGTCGCACCATTGACTCGCTCGCCCAGCTCAAGTACGACGACAAACGTAAATTGATTCTCGTTGTCTGTGATGGGAACATTGTTGGCTCTGGCAATGACCGACCTACGCCCCGCATCGTGCTGGATATACTTGGTGTGGATCCCAACCTCGAGCCCGAGCCGTTGAGTTTCGTGTCGTTGGGCGAGGGGGCTCGGCAACACAACATGGGCAAGGTGCACTCTGGATTATACGAGTGCGCGGGTCACGTCGTGCCTTATCTGGTGGTAGTCAAGGTGGGCAAGCCAACGGAGAGATCGCGCCCTGGCAATCGAGGAAAGCGAGACTCGCAGATGGTCATTATGCACTTCTTGAACAAGGTGAGTTTTTGCTCAAGGTGCAAGTAATGCAGTGGCTCACGTGCGATGTGCCGGACAGGTCCACTTCAATTCACCGATGAACCCGCTGGAGTTGGAGATGTACCACCAAATCAAGAACGTGATCGGTGTCAACCCGACTTTTTACGAGTATCTGTTCACCATTGATGCTGATACTACGGTGGAACCATTTTCTTTGAATCGGTTGATCTCTGCGTATGTTGCGTCACATCTTTTCATGGTAACCGGTGTTTATTTAAGCTTGTCTTCCGCAGCATGGTCCACGACAAGAAGGTACTCGGTGCCTGTGGCGAGACGACACTTTCCAACGCCAAGCAGTCTATCATCACGATGATGCAGGTCTACGAGTACTTTATCTCACACCACATGGCCAAGGCCTTTGAGTCGCTCTTTGGTTCCGTTACTTGTCTGCCCGGTTGTTTCACGCTTTTCCGTTTGCGTACCGCCGACACGCACAAACCCCTACTGATCTCGAACCAGATGATCTCAGATTACTCTCAGAATCGCGTCGACACATTGCACATGAAGAACTTGTTGCACCTTGGAGAAGATCGTTATTTGACAACGCTTCTATTGAAACACTTCCCGATGAACAAGACGCAGTTCATCCGAGATGCCCACGCGTACACGGTTGCACCAGACGACTGGAAAATCCTTCTTTCGCAACGACGTCGTTGGATCAACTCGACGGTCCACAACTTGGGGGAATTGATGTTCTTGGATCAACTTTGCGGTTTCTGTTGTTTCTCGATGAGATTTATCGTCATGATGGATTTGGTTTCTACGTTGATTCAGCCCGTCACCGTGGCTTACGTGAGTGTGTTATCTTGGTTTTACCTCATGTTTTGCTCATGCATTGCGCGGAACAGATCGTTTACTTGATCGTTTCGGTCGTCGGTGAAGGAAACACTATTCCTGTCATCTCGCTCATCATGATTGGGGCCGTGTATGGTCTTCAAGCCCTCGTTTTCATCCTTCGACGCAAGTGGGACATGGTTGGATGGATGGTGTTTTACATCCTCGCAATTCCTATCTTCTCGTTCATGCTTCCGATTTACTCGTTCTGGCGCATGGACGACTTTTCGTGGGGTGCGACGCGTATCGTGCTCGGAGAGGCTGGAAAGAAGATTATCGTGCATGTGCGTTGAGTTCGTGTTTGGGATCTAGATTGATACTAATGGGCTGCTTACAGGACGAAGGCAAGTTCGATCCCCGTGCGATTCCTCTCAAGACTTGGAACGACTACGAGAACGAGCTGTGGGACAAGGAGTCCAACCACTCGATCGGTTCCTGGGTTCCTCCTGGCCGTCAATTCAAGGAAGGTTACGCCGAGTCACGGGCTACATCACTGTACGGACACGAGACATTCTATGAGCCCCGCAGCCACTCTCCTGCTCCGTCGCAGCAATTCGGCATGCTATCCCCCGCAGGATACCAATCAGGTCGTGGTACGCCCATGTCGCAACTCCGCCCATTGAGTGATGCGGGCATGTTGTACGCCTCGCAATCGATGGGAATGGGTTCACGACCACAAACCAACTACTTTGACATACCGCCTGTCCAGAGTCCAGGGCCGCTCGTGGATTACGGTGCAGGCACCCCAAGCGATGCGGATCTCGAGCGGGGAGTCGAGGAGATATTACGAACGGCGGATCTGAACACAGTGACGAAGCGGGAGATGAGACGGGTGTTGGAGGAGCGGTTCGGGATGGACCTTACGTCGAAGAAAGCAACGATCAACGCCGCGATCGACAGGGTGCTGTTGAGTCACTCTTGAAGGGTCCTCGATGTCGATTGAAACCTATACGTGCCTCTTTGTTTTCCTTGAGTTAGGATGGGCCTGCAGAATGGACATAGGTGGATTTAGATACAAGTTGCCCTCGAGGAAAGTCGACTTTTGGATGCTGACCCTTTTTTCTCTCATTTTTATCGTATCATTGTCTTGGATGCCACTTGGTCGCTATACCGATAAGACCGTATCTCAATCTCTCCCTCTCTTTGCATTGGCTGGACGTTCGTTGCGCCTTTTTATTTTCCTTTACCTGCCACCCTTGTTTTCTCTTTTCCCTAATATACGCTCAGCTAGCGCCTGCTACCTACTAGCTATTACATCCTGCACGTGCACGTGCTCGCGCTCGCTCTCTTTCTCTCTCACTGCTCTCTCCCTCTCGGCATAACGCTCGGACTCGGTTTTCTCCTTTTTCGCATGACAAGAATTTACACATCAATGGTTCTGATAAACGCGAACGCAAAAGCGACGGGTACCACACGGTTGTGGCCTTTCGATTTGGGTTTCATCGGAACCAGCCGGGGTCGGTGCAAACTATGACTCCAAATGAGACAGGGATTTCCTCACTGGCCCTGTCGACTGCCCGTAACTTGTGCCGTCCTCGAGTCAAACCGGTCTGGCATCTGTTCCCACCGTAAGCTCGGTCAAGGCGGCCTGCACGTCACAACATCGTCGCAGTTAAATTTGGTTTCAGAGGATTGGAAACCCGAAGAGTGCGCTGATAACGATAATCTATTTTGCCAACCACCGACTATTTGAAAACGTTCTCGCCCAGTTCGAGTCGAGGATGACTCTCGGTGCCCTAGTATCGCCCCATCATTTTCATGCGCAAGCCTGCTACGCCACACGTCACGACAAATCTTTACAATCGTTCGACTTTCGTCAGGACACCTTTTCGATGGTGAGTCTCAGGCCGGATTGGCAATTGGCTGCGATTCCCATGTACAGTACATGTATTGACGACATCCAAGTTATCGGTCATCTTTGGTATGAGAGCATCAATTATGTATCCCATCAATCATTCCTCGGAGGCATACTCGGACGCGACCCGATTACATATTTCAGGGGAGGAATCACAGAACGTGTGGTGGCCTACATCTGAATGGGGATCAAGCCTGCGTACCCGGCGTACCAAACAAGACTAGAGCGCAATGTTGTCAGATCCAATATCCCTACTAGGGGCTGGTCGTGCGTGTCAATCCAACAATTACGAACCATTTAGCGCATTCGTTATTGTCTCTCTTGTTCGGAACAACTCAAGTACGTCGCTTAGGGTCTGGTCGAATGAACACGATTCACATCGTTACTAGACGTTACTGCATGAGCACCCTCGCAGTTTCTCGGTAGACGTGTTCCTTGGAACAATTGACCATAATTGGGCGACGTAGGGAAACGCGTATATAAGGCTGGGTTCGTCCTCACCTTAACCACCAAGAAATCCGCATCCTCGCTACACACAGAACTCGCACCACTCACAAAGCCATGAGCAGTATTCCAGACGGGCATTACATTATCAGAATTTCGATTCCTGAGGAATCGATTGAGGCCAGTGCAAACAGCAATAACAACTGCGCCGTCGAACCTGTCATCATCGATGGCCAGATGAAAGTGGTGAGGCCACTTGCTTTCGTTCAGACTCCAAAGTTTCCTTCATTTTTCCTTTCCTACCTGATGGAGTGATGTGTTGATTTTTATCCTTGTTGTTTTGCAGTGGTTCGTCCAAGGGCAGAGGGACGGGAACTACAGATTGGTTTTGGAAGAGACCTGGTACAGCTCAAATGAGGGTGAGAAGGTGGTGGTAAAGACCAGCGTGGATCCAGGAACCCGCTGGAAGATTGTGCCCGTGGAGGACCATCCGAATGTGTACACGTTAGTGCCTATCAGCCTTCTATTGTCGCATTCTATTGCTGACATTCAAACTTACATAAATACAGGATCCGATCCATCGATGGTGATTTGGCATGGACTGTGACCCTTCGAGGGGTAAGGAAAGTCTGTTGAAGATTTATCAATGCTCACACCTATTACTCCACAGGTCAAGCTCCTACCCATCTTTTACACCGAAGACCAGTTATGGAACTTCAATCTCGTTCCGAGTAGGGACTAGTGCGCCACAAGGCTCAGAGCGAGCTTGTATTCGTTTGTTGTAGTAGTGTCAGATGATCGAGGCTACGCTTAGTTGTCGTACTAGTGTATTGCATTGAATCGAAATGTGTCGAATAAATACTACGGTGACTTGGAGCCGTGCATCACCGCAGATCGTATTCGGCTGAGAGGCATCGGGGCCGCCCGGTGAATCCTAACTCCCCTACTGGCTTGTTGATTTGGTCTAAGGAGAGGACCTTTGTAAGTAGGCTGCTCTGCGAGGGGAGAAAAGAGTAGATACGATTTGTAGGACAATGGAATTACTAACAGGTTGCTAAAGGGATCTATGAAATGTATCGACGGGAAAGAAGGGAATGGATCCGTGCGCGTGAGGAATCGTCCGTGAAAGGCGGATCGAAGTACATAGACCGGCTGATCACGGCTGGTCGCCAGACTAGGATCGAAGGTGCCCCATACTCGCCACGGTCCACCTGGAGCCGACATGGCATCGTGATCGAGGAGCTTCAGCGTGGGTCCCGAACTTCAAAGGCACCGAATTATGGAACCTGCCGAACTGAGTTGCTTCCCAGATCCTCGATTCCCGAGAGGCGAGTAACCCGAAAATGTTTGCACAGGTCTCCTATGCAGGCACTCTTCAAACTTTTGCCATTGGTTCTATCTCAATCTCTCCCTCTCTTTGCACTGGCTGGACGTTCGTTGCGCCTTTTTTTTAAAATTTTCCTTTACCTGCCACCCTTGTTTTCTCTTTTCCCTAATATACACTCAGCTAGCGGCTGCTACCTACTAGCTATTACATTCTGCACGTGCTCGTGCCCGCGCTCGCTCTCTTTCTCTCTCACTGCTCTCTCCCTCTCGGCATAACGCTCGGACTCGGTTTTCTCCTTTTTCGCATGACAAGAATTTACACACCAATGGTTCTGATAAACGCGAATGCAAAAGCGACGTGTACCACACGGCCGAGGCCTTTCGATTTGGGTTTCATCGGAATCAGTCCGGTCGATGCAAGCTATGACTCCAAATGAGGCTGGCCCTGTGACAGTGTCGACTGCCTGTACTTGTGCTGTCCTCGAGTGAAACCGGTCTGGCATCTGTTCCCACCGCAAGCTCGGTCAAGGCGGCCTGCACGTCACAACATCGTCGCAGTTAAATTTGGTTTCAGAGTATTGGAAACCCGAAGAGTGCGCTGATAACGATAATCTATTTTGCCAACCACTGACTATTTGAAAACGTTCTCGCTCAGTTCGAGTCGAGGATGGCTCTCGGTGCCCTAGGTAGTATCACCCATCGTTTTCGTGCGCAAGCTTGCTACACCACACGTCACGACAAATGTTTACAATCGTTCGATTTTCGTCAGGACACCTTTTCGATGGTGAGTCTCAGGCCAGATCGGCAATTGGCTGCGATTCCCATGTGCAGTACATGTATTGACGACATCCAAGTTGTCGGTGGGCTTTTGAGCCGGATCATGTGGCTCAGCATTCCGAACGCTCGATCTTTGACTAGTACGTCTTTGGTATGAGAGCATCAATTATGTATCTCATCAATCCTTCCTCGGGGGCATACTCGGACGCGACCCGATTACATATTCCAGGGGAGGAATTACAGAACGTGTGGCGGCCTACATCTGAATGGGGATCAAGCCTGCGTACCCGGCGTACCGAGCAAGACTAGAGCGCAACGTCGTCAGATCCAATATCCCTACTAGGGGCTGGTCGTGCGTGTCAATCCAACAATTACGAACCATTTAGCGCATTCGTTATTGTCTCTCTTGTTCGGAGCAACTCAAGTACGTTAGGGTCTGGTCGAATGAACACGATTCACATCGTTACTAGATGTTACTGCATGGGCACCCTCGCAGTTTCTCAGTAGACGTGCTCCTTGGAACAATTGACCATAATTGGGCGACGCAGGGAAACGCGTATATAAGGCTGGGTTCGTCCTCACCTTAACCACCAAGAAATCCGCATCCTCACTACACACAGAACTCGCACCACTCACAAAGCCATGAGCAGTATTCCAGACGGGCATTACATTATCAGAATTCCGGTTCCTGAGGAATCGATTGAGGCCAGTGCAAACAATAACAATAACTGCGCCGTCAAACCTGTCATCATCGATGGCCAGATGAAAGTGGTGAGGCCACTTGCTTTCGTTCAGACTCCAAAGTTCCCTTTGTTTTTCCTTTCCTACCTGATGGAGTGATGTATTGATTTTTATCCTTGTTATTTTGCAGTGGTTCGTCCAAGGGCAGAGGGACGGGAACTACAGATTGGTTTTGGAAGAAACCTGGTACAGCTCAAATGAGGGTAAGGAGGTGGTGGTAAAGACCAGCGTGGATCCAGGAACCCGCTGGAAGATCGTGCCCGTGGAGGGCCATCCGGATGTGTACACGTTAGTGCCTATCAGCCTTTTATTGTCGTATTCTATTGCTAACATTCAAACTTACATAAATACAGGATCCAATCCACCGATGGTGATACGGCATGGACTG
>JBBPRR010001077.1:0-13278 GCA_038093115.1 Hortiboletus flavorubellus | reverse complement strand
ACAACCCCCGGCCAATTCATACACTCTTACATCCAGACTATCGCTACAACTGGGTTGCTAGATACCACGTTTGTTGTGATTTTACCTATCTCAGTCGACTGCGTAATACTATTCGCTCAATCATGTTCTCTGTTAGTGCAGCATGCAGAAGGTGTACACACTATCCCCTTCAGGGTTGTTCCTAAAGACGTGGCGGGATGACGAAGTAAACTTGCAAGAGGTAGATGGTCGCCACAGGCCAGTCACTCGAAGTGACGATACTACTATCAAAGCCATGTCTCGGATCGCACCCACAAGTGAGACCCACCGCCTGGCCAATCTTGGTTATATCATTTCTCAACGTTTAAACTTGCTAGAAAACATCGAGATCGTTCTCGGAAAGGGGTGTTGCAACTACCGGATACATACTAACGAGGTTGCGTCGTGCATACGGAACACCCCAAGGTTACGATATTCTCACTCCCGGCGGCGTAAGGCAACAGTATATTGGATCTTTGGAACTCAGGCTAGACATGCTCGTCCCCGTTTCTCTCGAACGACCTAAGGTGCGCGATCTCCCTGCTGCAGTGTTACGTACTAGTGTGAAAAGCATAAGAATCGAGATATGAAGGAGCTCACCTCACCTCTGGCTCGACACCACCCTCAGGATATCACCACATAGCTTCGCAAATTCCGAAGGAAGGCTGACTTGACCGTGTAGTTTAAGTAAGCGTTCACAAAAGCTGACCATTTCGACTATGGAAATCCCCCAAAACAAGATACAATATATTACAGAACAAGAGACCTGAATGTCAACGTCGAACTGCCAAGGTAAACTGTTCTATACGGTCCCATTGAATGACTTCTTAAATCCGCGACCCCGCATTCAAGGACCGTGCGCATACATACGGATACAGATTTCTGGTTGCACTGTTATCCCCTAGCCTCCACCTGTCTTGACTTGTCAACAAGTTCGTACGCCTTCGTTGTAGCGCTCTTGCGAGCCTGAGGATGAACTTGAATCGACCTCGTCGCATGTCTGATCCTCGATCGAACTGTGCTTTCTCCGACCAGGCTACGCGAACATATATGATTCAAGGAACGACCAGAATTTGATGCGTGAACGCACCTCATTCAGGTCAGTAACCACGAAAACGTCTGATTCTACCCGAGCCAAGATTCGCGCGATATCATGGTGTGATCGCTGGGAACCTGGTTGTGTTTTTAATGCTCCGTCGTCCCAGAGGATGGCCGTCAAGTTCGGATCGGACTGGCTTCTCAGAACGAGCCGGAAATTCAACGACGCCAGCAAACAGTTTGCGTAGCTTCACGTTTCTTAGCACTGATGATGATGGTCGAAAAAATAACAATGATAACTCACAGTTTCGATATGGCATAAAACCTAGCCAGGTATCAGTAATATTTTCAGCACTTTCTGGAAGACATACAGAGCAACATGATAATCGGTTTTCTGGAAAACGAGCGCAAGGATCAGCTCTAGGAGCGCAGCTACGGTTGTCACAAGACCGGTCTCTATGGTCAATCTGGTTAACTTGACCATGGTCGACTTGTTGCGTCTAAAATGAGAGTTGGAAGGACGGAGCTGTGCGATATGCGCATGAGCGATGAACCCGAAAAAGAGCACAAGTAAACGCACGCATAGTATCATGCAGATCGTAATCGCCAAATCACATACAGCACTACTTGCAAGCCAGATCTGCCAAATGTCTGGGTTAAAGCTGGCCCAAAACAATAAACTGTGCACTCACCACTAGCCAAGGGGAGGTTGTGTCTGACACTTCGGTCGAGTCGGATAATGAACTAATGATTATGCTTCTATGTGAAGGGTAAACCTCATTCTGTAGGAAATTGCAGCTAGATCAGTGTGGTAATTACAGAGTAGTCTGGGCTTACCTCGACACCAAAATATATGATGCTGCCAAGTTGGAGCAGAGAGACCTAAAAGTACGATTCAGCACCCTCAAGTTATTCCGAGATTGGAAGATCATATATGTATTACCATCATAACAGGAAATGGAAACAGGCGGAATTTTCGAAGGGAAGCTATCCTCCAACAAAAGAAACCATGAGTCAATGTAGTCACTTCTCTCGATCAGCCACCATACGATCTGAGTCATCTGCTGCTCACCTAGCCCCGAGATGGGTGCTATGACCACTGGTTTGGCGACCAAAATGGATGGAACCATGACGGGAGGTTGTTGGATTGATGATACCCAAAAACCAGCAAATACAATCCCGGTCAGCAGTGTTTCTAGCAAAAGAACAGCTGTTACTGGGGGAAAATTAGTTGTAGTCCCATGAGGAACCCGAATAATATTAATCACCGAATGCCTTGATGATTCTCCGGTCATCTATGAATCGGGTATAGTATATATCTGAAAAGATAGTAAGTTCACGAAACATGGCTCATGCAACAACGTAAGAGGGTACACACAAGCCTGGACGGCTAAGGCTCCCATAAGGCCGAAGCAGAGAGTATATCCAACAACCTGCATATCGTGGAGTGTCGTACCGGACGTGCCAAACAACAAGGTGATAAGTAGTAGGAACGTACAAAAGGACCATTACTGTTGAAGCCATAACATGTAGGCAAGGCAAGGAAGGACCACAATGAGCCGACTCACAGAGTGACAGTACTGAATGCCGTAGATTAGGCAGAGACATGTTAGAACAAAGAATTCACGTATCTCATTATCCGTATTAGCTCTGAACTCCACTTCAAGTTGGGGAAGGATATGAGTCTTCGGGCTCGCGGTGATTAGCTGCTTTTTATGTACTGGGGGCATTCGTGCCATCCGTGGATCATGACAGGGGATATTTAGGTTGGGGGCTATGTTATCGGAAAATGTACAAAGCGGTCAATAAGGTACATACATCAGATGGTATCCAGTACCAGCCTTTAATTTTAAGGCATGCCGCGTTCCTAGGATCGTAGCTGGTCCCAGTTAGGACACCCAGGTCCTAGGATTCTCAGAACTCGGTAGGTGGTGTCCTTGCCAGTGGGTGGGTGCGCTGCCGGTGAGGTGCGTCACGGTATCGCAGCAGAGGGGATTTGGATTGATGATTGATAGGATCACAACCCCAACTCCACAGCGCTGTCGATACGGATGGACTATCTTAGTTCTTTTAGAACCGGGATGGCTTGAAGTAGCAAGTGGCAAACTTTGACAACGAGGCTGGACCGCAGTAATGTTACAGCATCACCCAGCCATGAACAAGTGGTGGTCCGATGTTCTTGGCACTAGTAGGCTATGATCCGCCCCCGGGCCTGATGCACATGGTCCAACGATTTATCATCTTGTACCTGTCGACATGTCGCACATTAAAGTTATTAACTCATCCAAACACTCCCGTATCGTTCTTGTATCTTGCAATGTAGCCTGAGGAAGTTGTCTCAAATCCTAAATTGCGGCAGTGTCCTGTCGAGGTTTGCTACTATAAAGCACATACCGCCCCGTGAACCAGAATAGGCGATGGTGGGATAGTCTCACCGCAGCATCTTGAGTCATCCAGTCGTGCAACTTGGAACCTCTATTTGGAACCAACTTGGACCCCTTTGATCCGTCTAGCAACACCACGGGATTTTCCGCACCAACTGATCATTGTGACCGACGGCGGGTTTAGACTGATGAACCAGACGGACACACTGTCGCTGGTTTTGTTTACCAGCAGCAGAAGGAGTCGTACTCCATCATCGAGGAATGTATCCAATGTTTAAGTAACCTGTGAGTGCCTCCTCCGAGTCTCGACTGACTTCGAGTGCCGCGAACTTGAACGACAGCCTTGCTGATCCAAGTTGAACGTTACGGTTAGATTTAATGTCCTACATAGAGTACTCTACTCCAAGGCGGACATAAAAAGGATTCAAAAAACAAATCAAAAAAAAAAAAAAGTTGAACGTTCGAGTGTCACAATACCACAATACAGAATGACACAATACATGGGACTTGAGACACCCAGATATTCACCTTGGTGGCTCCTTCGCAGTTTCGTTGGTATCCTCCCAGTCCACACCTATCGGGAAGTTCATACACCTTCATAAAATTTAATTCGGTGGAACGAGAAAATTGCAAACCTCACTCACATGCCTGGTCCTGGTCCTCGCCGATAGAACTATCATTTCTTAGACTGGCCTATATGGACTCGGATGCAGCAAGAATCCAACAATCGTGATGCATGAACGCACCTTGTTCGAATCAATAACCATATCCCCAGCTTCAAGTTGCAGAACATGGGTTATTGGGGAACCTAGCTGTCTTGATTGTGCATTCAACATGTCGTCCCAGACGATGGCCGTTAGGTTTGGATCGGACTGGCTTCTGAGAACGAGCCGGAAATTCAAGGAAGCTAACAGAGAGTTTGCGTAGCTGGGTGTCTCTCAGCGCTGATGAAATGGCCGAAAATGGTGATAACCCACAGCTTCGATATGGTATAAAATCTAACCAGGTATCAGTAGACGGTGTCGAAATTCTCGGGATAACTTACACCGCAAGATGACGAAAACTATCCTTAAAAACGAGTGCAAGAACCAGCTCTAGCAGCGCAGCTACTGTTGTCACAAAACCTGTCTCGATGGTCAACCTCGTTAACTTGACCAAGGTTGACTTGTTGCTTGCAAAGTGAGAATTAGAAGGACGGAGCTATGTCACCGTACATGCGATACACATGAGCGATGAACCCGAAAAAGAGCACAGGTAAACACACGCATAGCATCATGCAGATTGTAATCGCCAAATCACATACAACACTACTTCCGAGCCAGGTCTGGCGGATGTCAAGGTTCTAGATGGCTTGAAACAGTGAACTGTGCACGTACAACTATCCAAGCCTGAGGGGAGAGGGACGCAGTCACATAGGATAGGGGCTCCTCTTCTGGTGGGAGTGAGATCGAAGGGGCAAGATCATCCTGTGCACAAGTCTAGCCAAACAGCTATAATTACAGAGTGATCTTGACGTACAGTAAAATCGAGATATATGATGCTGGAGAGCTGGAGTAGGGAGACCTAAAAGAACACACTTAGTACCTTTGCATTATTTCCGAGTCAGGAGACATAGCGTATTACCATCATTATAAGAAACGAGATTGAGCGCGGCTTCCCGAGGATTGCTATCCTCCAACAAAAGAAACCATGAGTCAAGGTAGTCACTTCCTTAGGTTAGCTACTGAACAATCTAAGCCAATTCGCTACTCACCGAGTCCGGTGATAGGTGCTAACGCTACGAACGACCAGCCTATTGAAGCCTCCTCCGTGACCAGATTAAAATAATTTAGAGCTTCGAGAGTCGACGCCGCCCAAAACCCATAAAATGTGAGCGCAGTCATCAACGTTTCTAGGAAAAGGACGATGGTTACTGAGAATATGATAAGTGGCAACCCCATGAAAAACACAATCACGGTCACCTAAAGTCTTGATGGCTTTTCGGTCGTCCGCGAATCTTGTATAATAAACATCTAGACGATAGTGAGCGGATCATACACGCGTGGACCGAAGAGGGCACACACAGGCCTGGACGGCGAGAGCCCCCATCAAACCAAAGCATAGCGTATACCCGATGACCTATACATTGTGAGCAGTAGAATAGTCATGGATGAGAAAAGAGCATGTACATAAGGTCCATTACTGTCGTAGCCAGTAAAAGTTATATCTGTCAGGAGTGTACACGATGGAGTGACTCACTAATCGATACCAGTTAGGCTGAAAAGCGTTTCTAAGGGGAAAGTCGTGCAATTGCCAGAAGTTGCGCACCTCCGAGTCATTATCGGTGTCATAACGATTACAACAATATCCTGAATGCGCCGAAAATTCGCAAGTTGGTGGGGTAAGCTCCGAGTCGTAGATTGGATTTATATTCACGGACTCGGCGCCCATAGTGGGTGGCAGGGTCATCTGAGTGGATGGAAGGCTATGTGAAACAGCGGGAGATCCTGAGTCTTTCTGTTGGCATCAAGTGGCAATGTGGAAGTTGCCCGAGTTCGGTGGGAGTAGTATGACAATAATAAGTACGTCCGCGGCATCCACCAGCAGTGGCAGCACGCTTCGGGACCAGAAGCGGGCCTTGCGTCCAACAGAGTTCCGAAACGTTTCAACGGTCACCGATCAATCGATGATCAGTCTACCTTCAAGTTCAACACAGCTTAGCCTCCCGTCGGAGTTCGGCTCATCCACCAGTGGTAGCACACTTCGGAATCAGGAGCGGGCATTGCGTCCAGACTCCAGAGGTCAACGTTTCAACGGTCACCGATCAATCGATCAATCCACCCCCAAGTTCAACACAGCTTACCCGAGTTTCAGCTTCGGAACTCCGAGGCTCGACACTCAGGCTAAGATTCTCACAACAATTGGATAGAATAACTTGAAGAGACAAGGAGACAGATTCGTAGGGGAAGAATGGTAATGGAACCAGATACTACTGGCAACGTACGTACGGCGAGTACAACATAACTCAGATCTATTACTAGCAGCACAGTTGGGGCCCAAGCTGTGCAGTCCATTTCGCTCAGGCGGCATGATGGGTCCCACTCAGACCAAGTTCCGAGCATACCGAATAGATGGACCACAGCCCCTTCCGCTTCTCCTTCCTACGAGCGCCATCTTTCGCACTCTCATTCTCGATGGCGGACGAAATCTTTACGCCACCTTTCGTCCTTGTGTTCTCCGTGATGCTCCGCTTCCACGAGCCTCGACGCATCATCCCTTTGATAGGGCTCGTGGCCGCATTCGTAGCCTTGGCGCTACGCACACTGGAGCGACGCCGGTGCGAGGTGCTCCGCGTCACAGCGCTCGGTGGTCGACCTGTAAGCCTCCTCGACGTTGAGGCCTGTCTCCGAACGTAAACCCTCCTCGGGATCTTCGACTCCAAGATCCCACCGCCCTCCTCACGTGGTATCTCGGGCAACCTTTTCTCCACCTTGGGCGGGCTTTGCCGAAGCGCGTACTTGTCGTCGAATGGAGAGTCTGAGAGTAGTGCTTCTTCTTCGTCGTCCACCCACTCATCTGAATGTCCAGGATCCTCGCGCGTGGAGATGTTATCCTCTGTCCGGGCCTCGGGGGAATAGTCCAAGCAACTTTGGATCGCGTCGAGGTTCGCCTGGCCCGGTCCACGCAGGTCAAAGAGTCCTCGAAGACGCGGGGACACGAAGCGCAAGCGAGCACTGATCGGTGTGTTGGCGGGGCAGATTGGGCTACGTGGCGACCCTTCGGCGCTATTTGGCCCCAAGATGAGGTACTCGAGTTCCTTCAGCGCGCGCCGCTTGCGTTGGACACGTTCCTCGACGGTAGAGCAGAGGTTCTCGAGTTCCTTTAGCTGTTCGAGCAAAAGGTCCGCGGTGGCGAGAACGTCGGGTTGTTGAGTTCTGGTGTCTGGTGTCATCATCGGTGCAGAGGATGCCGTGGTTTTGACGGGGGATTCGAAGGGGTTGGTGGGCATGGTAAGCTGAGGGCGCTGGCTTGAGGGCGAGGTAAACTTGCGACAGATGGATAGTCAAGGCAGGTCAGCCGCCCTCTTATATTTTCGGAGTTGTACCTCAGACTGGTCGTATCGCAAACACGACGGCCTCGACCAACACCCGCCTATCCTCGATCACGATCATCGCCGAACATCGCAAATTTGACCAATCTGACGGCGAGGCCACCGACTGACAGCACTCGCGCACGTTCAAAGAGGGTCCTCACTTCCGACGAGCGATCACCTAGATATCATGATATCTTGCATCAGCGATTGCAATCTCGCCCCCAAAAAATACGTCCTTCTCGCTCTTTCATTACCTTCCGCTCCATATGCAACTGACATCGACTAGTACATCGACTAGCACCCGTTCCGTCGTTTAGAGGGAGGTTCATCCTTGACAAGACCCTGCCAAGACGAAGATAGGGTGGTGGGGGTGCGATCTTGCATCCAACAGGGTACGGCCAGTAGCTGATATCCACTCCGGTATACTTTGGTCCAGAGCGAGAGGGTCTCCTTCACAAGGTTGCGAGAAGGCACATGAGCTTGTACACTCGACAACGACATTAGAGACTCTTCGTCCCCCCCCAAAGTCATAACTCAAAATCAAAAGCGCTCGTAAATCGGGTGTGAGCCAGCTCCGGTTGGGGTCGTCAGAGTACCATATCAGCCTCCTCGAGTGTTCCAGTTGGATGGGAGATCGTTTGTTGTCAGATCACGGTCTGTCCTGTATTCGAGTAGGCAACACCAATGGTACTTGATATACACATCGATACAATTAGATTTGGTGCAGCTCGGGAAAAGAACCGAATAGCTGCATTACAAGGGTACCGTCAGGGGGTGGAGGCCAATTTATCTTATCGTCGTCCGACACGACATCGCCACATGATTGAGACGCACATTTGGAGCGTACCATTGTCTAGACCCAACTCGGCTTCTATCGCAGCCACAGCAGTACCCTGCAAAGGCCAGTCCTATAAGGTCCGGCAGGGAGCCATCCACTTCAGATACTAATTCGGAATCATCCCCCGAGTGCGATATTTCCCACATAATCTTAGGACGGTGGTGTTGGAACGAGTTACGTGCTGTGCCGTAAGATTTGGAGTTGGGCGTAAGATCGGGGCCCTTTCCCAGCCCCTGTCCTGGTGGATGAGCTACCCGGGACACAAAACACAAAGGTTTCAGGTGTCTTTTCTGGCCCATCCAAAGTGTTGGCAACGTGTGACCTCGGAGTGAACCATAGAACGAGGCCCTGGACTCGGAGTACTACAACAGCCAGGATCCAGACCCGAACGAACAACACAGAGTGCTTGAGAATGACTTACGGTTTTCGCTGATAAGGCGGCCGGTAGCTTGAACTAGAAAGGCAAGTGAGAGCACCCGAACGTTGACCTGAAGATCGTGAGAACGATGACGTTGAATTTGCCGCATGTCTGATTGGTATTATGTAATTGGACCCCACTTCTCGTGCCACTTTGAGTAACGCATAATAAAAGGCTCCTTGGCATGTTGTCGCTCTCCCTCGCGATTTGCCTCCTTCCCCTTTCTCAGCGTCGCTCCCGACGACGACGACAAACGCCGTCATCATGTCGCGCGTGTTCTGTGTACCCGCCATCTTCTTCATCTTTTCTGCCTTTGTCCTCCTCTTCATCGTCTCCATCTCGCTTCCCTACCTGACCGCGATGGACATCACCCGCGTGCACACGGACGGCACAGTCGAGGTGACGGGAGATCAATCAATGTCACAACTCAGAGTGAGACTCCATCAGTCCTCTTTTGGCCCAGCCATTGACGTCCGGTCATTTGCCACTCCAGTTGGGTATTTGGTACGTCTCCCGAAAACACCCGGAGTTCTCCCCTTGACCGTGCACAGGAGCTATTGCTACACCGCCCTCAACGGAAACATGGTCTGCAGTGATACCAGTGCGTTGTTGTTTTTCAGCTCATCGTTGACTGGTCGCTCATGTCCGACACACAGACAACGGTTATTCGCTTTCCATCCAAAACGACGCAAACAACTCGATTACCATCGGGTCCTCGTGGACCACCGGTCTCGCCGTCCATCCTGTTGGTATGTCATTTGTTCTCCAACCCGTCTGCTTCCGGTTCTGACCACGTGTTGCCTTGGGCTTTCATATAGCATGCGGTGTTGCCTTTATCGCGTTGCTCCTCTCGTTTTCGCAACACATCGCCGTCACACTGATCGCCTCCCTCGTCTCCTTCCTCGCTGCTACCCTGACCCTAATCGCGTTCGCTATCGACATTGCTCTCTATGCCTACTTCAAGAACCAGATGGGCAATCTCGGTTTCGGCGGCGACACCATCACCGGACCAGGCACGTTCGTCCCGTTTGCGATTTGCAATCTTGTGCTGACGTGTTTCGTCAAGGCTTCTGGCTCACTTTTACTTCGATGCTCCTCCTCTTCCTGGCTGGTTGCACCGTGTGTTGTGGTCGGAGACGTGACCGCATGGCGAGCGCAACGACCGCCGCGCCGCGCTCCAAACCTAGCTTCTTCTCCAGATTCCGCCGAAACAGAGTTTGAACTGGAAAGATGCGCTTCGGTTGATGTCTTTTCAAGGAACAGAGTCGGTTTTTCTTGTTTGGAGATGTCCCATCATGCCAGCCAACGACACCAATTGTTACGATATCTGCGTGGATCTACATATGACCTTATCCCCAACAAATCAGCAGTTCGTTTTCTTCACCTTGTCAACAATTACCCTAGCACGACGTTGTTCCTTGACGGGTTTGTTAATACACGTTTTTCGTTTACTTAGGCACATGGTATGGCCGCGTGTGGATAAGCATCTCTGACAGTAATCTATCAGCGCAGTTGTCATGCAATTTCCGAGTCAGTGGAAGTTCAACGTTTCGTGTCATCCAGTGGAATCTTTCAGCGCCTAGTCTTGCCCTCGTTCACAACACTTACGGTCTCGCCGAGACTCAACAATCTAACATCCAGTGTCAGTAGCATTCCAAACTGGGGGTGGTGCAATAAAGCACCAGTCGCCCGCACGCCAATCCAGACATTTCAAAATTCTCAAAAGACAGACTGATGGCTTACTGCACATCTCCTGCGGTGTCCGGGGTAAACACGGGGCCAGGGCAAATCTATTGAACAAATCGTCGACGGTCTCGCGGTCTAAAAATCAGTGGTGAGCCTCTGCAGGCTTTACATCTGCCTCCAAGAAGGACAAGAATGCCTCTGCGCCGCCGCTGACGTCCTCTCCCGAAGGTTTGATTGCCTCGACGTCTGCTTTTGTTGGTTCTGCGGCGTCATACGCTGCGAGGTCTGCTGCGAGGTCCGCGGGGAGAACTGGGGGCTTTGGGACAGCGGGTGACGTGAACACCTTGACGCTTCCGACGTGGGCATCCTTGGCCTGCGGGATCCCGTCGCGTCAGAAGCCAAGACGAGCGACAGGCTGGATACGCACAGCGACGGGCGGTTTGTAGGATTTGAGTTCTCTGAGGTAAAAGTCCTGGACGAGGTCTGTTGGCCGGGGAGACGAATGTCAATGGGGGTTGGATCGGGGGAATGCGGAAAGGATACCTCGCCGGGTAGCTGAGGAAGAGAAGGCGCGTGCGCTGCGGGCACTTTTGGACTGTCGATGACAAGGAACGATGAGCGCGACTCTAACTACGAGAGGGACTGCACTGACCACCTGCGCGAGGAGACGGACCGGGGACATGGCTGGCAAAAGAAAGAACTGGGTGTGACGCGGGGTGACGCGACCTGTTTGGGTGTCACGCTGACTATAAAAACGCGGTGGCTTACGCCGACGGACGATATCGACAATAATGCTTTCTGTTGCTACTCGAAGAGTGCCCGCTGTCCTTGCTCGTCGTGCCGCCTTCGTGAGGCACACTTCTAGCTTCAAGGAGGGAAGTGTCGCACAAAGCAAGGAGTTTGGGTGAGGGTCCTGTCGCATTCTGCAGGGGCTGGACAATAACCAATTCCGCAGGAAGAGGGAAAGGGCTCAAGAAGGTGGGCTCGATTGACTGGGCATGATTGCAGAGATTTGACGTGCTACAGAGGAATACACACGGCGACATGACGCTGATCTGTTGCGCAAGCTCAAGTCTCAGGTGTGCCAAATTTGCCTTCCCCCTTCTTCTTCAGCGACACTCAGATGCGCGTATAGCTCGAAGAGAAGAAGAAGGAGATTGTGCGTCGCAATCTTAGCGAACACTCTTACACTTTGGCCGAAGCGTGCTAACGAGCGTTTACAGGCCGAGCTCGAGTCCCAGGTGAAGCATGCAGAGACCAAGTAGCAATGTGACCCCCTACCTATCCATGTTCATTAGCAATCCCGTCCGAAATTCATATTTTTTGTACCTCGACGTCGTGTGACCATTAGGGACACGGAGATGTCCCAGTCCGATCCTTGCTCTGTCGTGCGGATAGCCATCGTATGCACCGACGTCTTGTCCCCCGACATATGATCTGACCTTGGACACAGGCTCTGGCAGCTCTGAAACACAAGCCCAGAGACCAGTCGACCGCGTGTAAGTTCCTCCGTATCGCTGACCCGACGCAGATACGACCACTCCCAAACAGCCTACCTGCTCGATCTTCACTCCCGCTTTCCAGCCGCGAACAAGGACAATGTCGGTCGAGACTGGCGGACGTACGCGCTCGAGCTCGAAGAACAACTCGCGACTCTCAAAGCTCAACGCGATGCGGATCAAGAGTGTACGTGTCGACCACGCTCCTCTCTCCACTCACGCCCCCAACACCCTCCAGTGCTCTCCAAACTCCCCACCGACGCATCTCAGGTAGCCTCCGCCTCGGATGTGCCGCCTCCCAAGAAGAAGAGCAAAAAGAACCCCACCAAGGACCAACACGATCCCGAGTGGCGCTGGGACCAAAGTCGTGCCGGTAAGCCCGTCTCGACCAGCACCGCCCGCGCATATGTATATGCTCCCCCTCCGCGCGCGTTATAGACTGGTCCCGCGTCCTGTCGTCCCAGTACCCTTTGTCGCCATCGCTCGTCGCAGCGTATGCCTCTCTCAACGGTGTCCTCGCCTCTCCCAATGCAGACGTGCTCTCGTATGCACCCCGCCTTGCCGACGCGATCCTCCGCGCGCTCGACACGGCGCACCTCTTCTTGTTCTCCCCTCCGAACCCGCGTCCGTCCGCAACCGCGCTCGGCCCGCCCTTGCAGCTCAAGCCAGAGCATATAGACAGCACGCGCATCGCGCTGGCGTCTCCGCTCCTCATGCACGTCCTCCAGACGGCCTTGCACGCCCTGGTCCGCACAGCCCAAGACAGCACCAAGTCAAGACGACCGCGCCAGCGCCCCGTCCCCGCCTCCGCCGACGCACACGCGTGCGTCGACAAGGTGCTCGACCACCTGCTCGAGCGCGTCCTCCTTGCCCTCTTACGTGCCTTCGCCCCGCTGTGTTCCGCGCGCCTCGCACCCCTTGTCCCCGCGCCACACAAGAAGGACCTGAACAAGGCCGGTCGGGCCGTCGGAAGAGGCAAGGACAAGGACAAGGACAAGGACAAGCGCACGGGCTCCGCCTCGACCAATCCTCCAAAGAAGACAGACGTGCGCACCGACGTGTTCGCCCTCATCGGCGCGTCGCTCGAGGCGTTGAACGCTCTCCCGCCTTTGGTCCGTCCCACCCGCCTAGGCTCGAGCCGGGACCGAGCAGGGCACGACAGTATCGTGGACTGTATTAGGGACCGACTTGGTCTCGAGACGATCCGCGAGCTCGAGACGCTGTACGCGGTCCCTCCCCCTCCCCCTCCCCCTCCCCCTCCTCCCCCTCGCTCTCAGCAACCACCGGCTACGCGATCGGAACCACGACCACCACCGCAATCGACA
>JBBPRR010001076.1:0-13292 GCA_038093115.1 Hortiboletus flavorubellus | reverse complement strand
ACTGACATTCCTATCCCCGAAGCACCATCTCCCTCTGCACCGGCTGCCCAGGCAGCAATTACATTCAAGTGTCCTGCAGGCACAATCATTCCCTTACCATTACTGTTAGTATCTCTGGACTTCTTTCCATCAGCTTCCTGTTCGCCCCCTTTCACTTCCTCGAACTCCATGCCTAGTACAATACCATTACCGTCTCCTTCTCTCTCAACCGATACACCGTCCACACCCTTGCCACCATATACCACCGCTTCATTCCCATCTATTTCTCCCTTATTACCGTCCGCTTTGAATTCCCTGCCACCACCATCTTACTCTTCACTTATACCATCTTCGTCCTCCGTTTTACTCCGGACTACCCTTACCCCAACCTGGACTACCCTTAGTCCGACCTGGACTATCATTAGTCCGAACCGGTCTACCATTCCCCTAGCTGATGGGGACACTGTCTTTTATCCGGTCACATCATTTCTCATTTTCTCCCTCCTTCTTGTCGTACTTGTCATTTTTTGTCTCATATTTTATACCACTGTAACCCCACATCACTTCCGGACTTTCTCCTACTTACTCCGGTCCCTCCCCTTCTTACCCAGCCCCTTTTCCGTCTAGCCTGTTGCCACTGATGACCCGGGGTCAAAGGAGGTTTGTTGTTCTACATCGGATTTCTCCAAACTCCACAGATTCACGAATATAGTGGTCGGTCATGCAAACATGTTTAGTATGACCTTCTTGTGCAGGATTGGAAGCGAGGAATATAGCACCCTGGTTGTTGACACAGGGTGGTAGTGGACCTATTTTGAATTGTAACTCTTCATAGACATTACAAATCCAGCGAAGTTGTTTAGCAACCTTGGTCATTCCACAGTATTCTGCTTCAGTGGAAGAGAGCATAACTTGATATTGTCATCTGAATAGCCAGGATATGATACCATTGCCTAGAAAGATGACATAGCCGGTGGTAGAATGTGATGTTTCAATGTCTCCAGCACAATCTGTATCAGAATAGGCACATAAGCTGTTTTGATCTCCATGTTCAGAGTACAAGATGCAGAGATCTGGAGAGGATGATAGATAGTGCACAATATAGAGCGCCTTTTGCAAATGTTCTTCCATAGGGTTGGAAGAGAACTGAGACATCTTTATGACAGAGTAGGCTAAGTCCGGTCTGGTATCTAGCATAATGTATAACAGTGATCTGATGACCGACTGATGGTGACTGCGAAAAGTGGGGTTTGACTGATTCTGGTTAGAGTTAGGTCTTAGATTATATCCAGTAGGAAGAGGTACAGAGACTGGTTTGCAATTCTCTTGACCAAATCATAAAACGATTTTCTCCATAGTGGGTTTGGTCTAGAGAAATATCTTCTTGCGATCTCTAGTAATCCTCATACCTAGGTACTCTTTGGCTTGACCAAGATCTCTTGATTCC
Source organism: Hortiboletus flavorubellus (assembly GCA_038093115.1). Lineage (NCBI taxonomy): Eukaryota > Fungi > Basidiomycota > Agaricomycetes > Boletales > Boletaceae > Hortiboletus > Hortiboletus flavorubellus. Next base: position 11,866 of record JBBPRR010001076.1, on the reverse strand, counting down.
CATTGTTTCATGAATGAAGCTTTATGAGCGAGGACTTGTGCTTTATTGCTACCTATAAAAAGTGTATCATCAACATAAATAAGGAGAATAATGATCTCGTCACCAATGATCTTAAAATAAGTCCCTGGATCAGATTTGCATCTGAGGAATCCCATCTCCAGGAGAGACTTGTGTAGCTGCTTGTTCCATTGAAGCACAGCTTGCTTCAAACCATAAACTGCTTTTCTCAAGCAACAAACCTTTTTCTCCTGACCCTTTACTATAAATCCTTCAGGTTGTTTGAGGTAGATTTCCTCATCCAGCTCACCAAACAGAAAGGCAGTTTTGACATCTAGGGCTTTGATTTTCCAATCGTGAAGCGTAGCTAGAGTGATAAGAAGTTGGAAGGTTTCAAACCTTGCTACTGAAGAGAAGGTTTCTTGATAGTCTATTCCGAAGACTTGTGTAAATCCTTTTGCGATGAATTGAGCTTTCTTGCGACCATCAGATTTCACTATGAATACCCATCTCCCTTTGACGGGTTTACGACCCTTAGGTAGGTCTACCAACGTCCATATCTTGCGATTATGAAGTAATTGTATCTTCTTCTTTATTGCAACATTTCATAGTTTCTGTTTCTGTTTCGAAAGCTTTAGTACATCTCAATATTGTTTAGGAATAGAACCTGATTCAACTGTCGCATTAAACAGACTTCTCATCCACTTGGAAGAATACATCTGTCCAAGATCATCATCTTCATTAATCAGAGTGACATTCATCTCCTCCTGGATAGTATCAAGGCCTCTAGACATATCTCTCTCGATGTTGATTGGTGGTCTATTCTCATAAGCGTTATTAGGAAGAATCCTAGATATGGGAACACGAGAGGATCATCATTGATCAGCAGGTGCTCTTGTAGAAGGACGTTCATCCCTAGTAGAGTGATGTTGATGAGGTCAAGATCTAAATTCAGGTAGGGACTCATCATTATGTTGATAAGGTGGTAACCAGACTCAAGGCGTAATGCCTGATGGTCTCTTCATTTCAGGAGGTAAATCTATGATCATATAGCGTTTGTGCTGATGTTGGTCAGCAATGGAACTCCGATGACCAGTGTCAGGGGTGACACGCTTAGTAGCAGGTCAAAGAGATGATGTATGATAGGATGGTGGATCGTTAGAAGAATCTGGAGAATCCAAGAAGAGAGGCGATATAGGGTCTTGTTCTGGAGGTGGTTCTCAAGGAGTAGTAGATGGAGTGGTATATCCTCATGATTGCCCATCATAAGGTTGACGTGGTTGATTAGGTTGTTGACCTAGTCCTATAGGTATAGGTACAAAAACATCTTGAGAGGGTTCTGGATCCCTTGGTTGAGCATTGTCCTTAGAGTGGTCGTGTGGGTTGTTTTCATTGGCATTTTCTTTGGCATAATCCATGTTGATTGGAATAGGGGTAGGTTCATCTGTATTGTCTCTGGAACAATAAGGAAAGACTTTCTCATAAAAAATGATATTTGTAGATATAAACATTCATCGTCTCTCTTTGGATCAAAAGCGGTATCCTTTTGTATTTGGTTCATAGCCTATAAAGATCATCTCCTCAGACTTGGGAGAGAGTTTGTCTTGTCATTGTTCTGGCGGTATAAAGACATAAGCACAAGTGCCAAAGATCCTAAAGTAGGAAACATCAGGTTTGTCTCCAGTGAATTGCTCACTAGGTGTTTTCCATTCATGATGACACATAGGTTGTCTGTTATAAATATGTAATGCAGTCTCAACAGCATCTTTCCAGAAAGATTTAGGCATGTTGGTGAATGGCTTCTGCTTTTTCAAGCAAAGTTCAATTGAATCTCTCTGCACGACCGTTTTGTTGGGGAGTGTGGGGAATAGAGGTCTGATGAGTAATTCCTTTGGACTGAGAGAATACTTGTAACATCCCAGCCATAAATTCCCCCCCTTGGTCTGAACGTATAGAGGTGAGCAAGTGACCAGTAAAGGTTTCAGCCCATGAAACCATTGATTGGAAGTGTTGTGAAACAACATCCTTAATGCATAAAAACGCAACAACTGCAAAACCTGAATAATCATCAATGAATGTGAGAACATAATGTGCACGATATCTGGATTCTGTCAGCATAGGACCAACAAGATCAGAATGAACAAGTCCAAGAGGACAAGTAGCACGTTTTTCTGAAGTAGGATATGGGCGATCATGCATCTTTCCAAGGGCACAGCCTTTGCAGGGAGAGTTGGTGTCCGGGAATTTGACAGTAGGCATACCGGAAAAGTGAAGAGGAGCATGACAAAGTGCATTCTTGGAGGGATGTCCAAGATGATGGTGCCATAAATCGTAGGAGTTGTCTTTAACAAGTGACATGATACAACCTTTCTTTGGAGTAATCGGAGATGACTGAAACCAATGAAGGTTATTGTCCAGAGATGAGGCAGATGTCCGGATGACCAGATGATCACTTGCGTCCCAAATTCTGGATTTGAAATTGCTGATGGTATACTTATAGCCTTGGCTAGTAAGTGTGGGAACTGACAGAAGTCAGTGACCTGCATGTGGAGCATACCAAACTTCATCAAGAACCAGAGGTTCTGTACCAGAAGCTTTCTGTTGAACGATAATCTTGCCTGGACCATACATAGGAACACGTTCTCCATTGGCAAGAACAACTGAACAAATGTTGGATCCTAGATGTGCAAAGTCACTTTTAAATGGTGAAAGGTGATCAGTGCAACCACTGTCGATCATCCAGTGGTGTCTGGTGAACGTTTTCTCAGTATCCCCTCCTAGCGCAAAAATGCCGTGATAATCGTAAAAGGTATCATATCCATTGCCAGCATACAAATAGTACTCATCATCATGGGCATATCTGTCCAATACTTGGAGGGAGTAAGAAGGTAACCATCCTTCAGGGCCTCGTGGTGGTAAAGCCACGGTCAACACCTCAGGTGTAAGTGGGAGTACAGTCTGAATATGACTCTCATTCAACAATTCGACGTTGTTGAAATGGGACGATGAACTGGTGAGTTTACCAAAAGTGAAAGAAACTTTCTTCCCCTTTCCTTCTTTTCTTCATCTGTCCCGTTGTAGCGCTAGTTCTTTTAAAAAGGGCATTCTCTGAAGGAACCCGTAGTGAAAGGGCATTTGAGACAGCCCAGCTACGTTCATTCCGGTTTCTTCATTCCAGCCAGCATTGGCTACAGTGGAAGTGGAGTCGTCCATTTCAACTTCCTGAATCTTCCCGATCTCGTGTTCTCCAAGGTGGTCTATAAACATGTGGGTAAGATCATCATTATCCATTATGAACTTGTTTGCAAAGGATACTTCATTAGCAGCAGCTTTGCCTTTACCCTTGGTATTCTGGCGAGCATTGAACCAGTCTTTCTTCTGGTTGCGGCCGGGCTGCTTAGATTTAGCAGGACCTTTTCCTCTACCTCTCTGATTTTGTTTCTGATGAGAACCAGAGGATCTCAGTGTAAAGCCAGCAGAAGGTTGTTGGAAATTGGACTGTTGTCCAGATGTCTGATGCGGTTTCTGATAAGAAGGGGTCTGGTTCCTCCAGGTGTTTTGCTGTGAAGGACCATGCTTGATGACATTGGTCCTGTTAACCTGTGCATCTTCGGAAGACTCAGCATGAGAAATCCAAGCATGGAGTGGTCAGCGTGTAGCATGGAGATTCATCTCCATGAGTATCCATGTTGTAACGGTGTAAGGAACAGAAGTTCCTTGTGGTCGTATCCTATCATTCCACCAACTTTCACATTGCTCCTAATTATATTCCGACAAATCCTAGTCCAATCTGATTCAATCCTAGTCAATCCAATCTGATGCAACCCGACATTATCTGTCCGTTTCCAGATCTCCGCACATGCAAGATCTATCCGGATCTTTGTTTTTCATTTGGATTGATTTTTTTTGGTTTCATTGAGCTTTCATATCACTTTGACATAGGCCTAGACCCTTTCGTTGTATTCTGCATGGTTTCTGTTTACCCATGAAGGGACAATGTTCTTTTTCTTTTGCTTTGATGTACTTGGTTACCGATTGATATTTCCCTTATTAGGAAGAGTCTGGGGTGTTCCCTTGACTATAAAACCCCTGTAGTGCCATGGATAATACATCTTTTGCCTGTGTGCACTGATCACCCATTTCCTTGCTGCGAAGCCATGTCTTTACAAACTTGTCACTTTTCTGCTCATATCTGGTCCTCGTCCTTGACTGAATCTCTCTTATCTCATCACCATCTCATCAAATCTGCTCTGGATTTTTGGATTCTATCATCGAATGTATATTCCTACTTCCTTCTATCTCTACTTCATTTTCCAGATCTTTTTCTCATCATTTTTCCAGATCAGATTTGTTTGGGTTTAGCCCCTATCTTTCTGGATATCTTTTCGGATTGTGTAGTCAGGTCCTTCACCCCCACCAACTTCTTTAAGGTCCTTGGGACGAACCTATTCGTACCCTTCTTTCTTATTTTCTAGTATCCCTCTTGCTATTGCAGTACAGACAGGACTAGTGTTTTACAATGGTCTCCATGTTGAAGTTGGCAACCTCAATGGTTTGGATAATAGTGGAGGCAAGTTGGTGGTATTTGTTTGGAAGGGATGATAAGAGCAACATGGCTCTAAAGTTCTGGGGAAGATTCAAACCAGCTTGAGTAAGCTGTTCAAAAAGGGATGAGGGGTGGCTAATGTCCTCATTGGCATGTTGGGGTCAAATATGTGTATGAGATGCTTGGCTAAAAAGCAGGAATTGTCTGGTGAGACCAACGGTCCCAAAAAGGGCTCGCAGGCATTCCCATAAGGCTCTAGCAATAGATGGAAAGGTATTCAGATCTGTCCAGTCATAATTGACATGGGTAAGTAGGGAATCATTGATGGCAGAGGCCATAAGGCCCAAAATATGTTTGTCTAGCAACTTCCATTTTGCTTGGCATTCTGCCAGGTCAGCACCAGCAGGTAGACCAGTATAAGTGAGAGTGCTGTTAATGAATTCCCATATGGAATAAGCAGATAGAGTGGATCAAATGCGAGTACTCCAAATGTTGTAATTCAACTGTTCAACGAGGGTAGGGATTTTGGTGACGAAAGAAGTATCAAACTTGACTTTGGTGGTAGGGAATGCCATATCTGTTTAGAGGGTATCTGAAAAGACATTGTTGTGGTAGAAGAATAGATAAGACCAATGTTTCCTGGTAAAGGATATCCTGGAATGATCATAGAAGATCTGGTATTTCTTTTATTCTGTAAATGCCAATATTCAATTCGTTGCTTCTTGGTGCGTTTTTTTTTTTAACCCTATTTGTGTCTGCCTTGGAGTTCTGTACTCTATGTAGGACATTGAATCTAATCATAAAAGGGCCCCTAGCCCTTCCACACCTGATCATGTGAATGCCCCAATGGAGAGTCCCCATTGGTCTGCCATTCCTGCTGGCTGTTTTAGACACCATGATCCCCAGGCGCGAGTGTAGTTATTGTCCGTGCTGTTGGGTATGAGGGACATGGTGCGCGTTGATGGGTAAGTGATGTACGTTGGCCTGGTGGGGCCCGTCGTACGGTTGGGAATGATGGTGTGTGGAGAAGAAAGAGAATGTGGTAGGTATAGAGGGACGATGTGGTGAGTTTGGTGTCATTTGATAGAATGAAGACCCTGTTTCCTCTCACCCGGCCTCTTCTTCGACTTAAAACCATTAGGGCCTGCCTTTCCCTCATAGATGGTAGTGTGGGTAGGTGGTTGCTTTCGTGTGTATTGTGTGTATGTTTTGGAATGGGAGTGGGAGACTGTATTGAGGTGCGACTTATCATTTGTTTGCATTGGGTAAGGATACCTTACCAAACGTGCTTTTTAGGCACTTCGTCAAGTCTATGAACTTGAATAGGTGTGGCAGGGCAGTTGGTTCCGAGAGTAGGTGTGGGATTGTGAAAGCTTTGTGGCTTAAGGTGTTGCGTAGGGTATGTTGCTCTCTTGCGAAGTTTGGGCACTCTAAGAGGAAATGGCATACAGTTTCGGGCATTGGAGAATTTGTACAAAAGGGGCAGTTAGCGGTGTCTGATTTACGGATGCGGTTGAGGTGGTGGTCAAGGGAGATGTGACAGGTACGTAGCCATATGAGGAGAGATATGTGTTGCTTGGTGAGGCCGGTGGTGAGTTTGAGGAACTTTCCTCCGGGTACTTCCATTCCGAGGGTTTTTGCTAATGGGTACCTTTGAGATTTTTGTCATTCTAATGTCCAGCATTGTTTTGAGAGCGAGCATTGATGTTGTTTGAGGGCTGGGATGCTGCGGGGAAGGGGGCCGTTTCGTAGGTAGAGTGGGAAGCGTAATGATTTGCTGGTTTTGGTGGGGTTGGTCACAACTTTGCATGCTTCTGTATCTGCTCATTCATTGCCATGTATACCTGAATGCCCTGGAGCCCAGCAGATAGTGATGTCTCTTGAGGTGATTTGGTGTTTCATTTTGATGGAGTGAAGGATGTTGCAGAGATGGTCCATGATGTAGTGGCCTGGATGCGATTTGGGTCATGTGCCGGATTTGATGGCTGCTTGATTGTCTACAAATATGTAGATGGGCTTTTTCAGGGCAGTCGTTGATAGAATGAGTTGTGCTGCTAGAGTGAGGCCAACTGCTTTGGCTTCATAGACTGTATGGTCTTTAGCCGAGCCTAGGTGGTAGTGGAGTAGTGTGGTGGGTTTGTTGGGGTGATAGTAGATCGCCGACGTGCCTACTTTCTTGTCTATGCATGAGCCATCGGTGTAGATGCACAGGGATGTGGGTCTGGATTCAGATAGGTGGTTGTGGTGGGCACATGCTGAGTCTTTATCCTTGGATATCATGGTGGTGGAGGGAGGGCGTTGATTGGGGGGTTTGATTCCATGGCGAATGGTTTCAACCGAGTTGGGGCGGATATTGTAGAAGTGACAGAGATAGTGTAGTGAGGAGCAGTGGTGGTTGACAAAGGTGTTTGTGGCTCAGCGGAAGTATGAGTATATGGGGTAGGAGGTAGGGTGGGAGGCAGGGTGGGCTGCTAGGCATAGTATTGCCTGGTGGCATAGGTTTTGAATGCGGTGTTTAATGGGCCAGATGTTACTGTGGATTTCGAGTATGTCAGTGGCGGTAGTACACATAGCACCCGTGATATTTAGTAGTGTGATACATTGGACGCTGTTGAGTTTCCTAGTGGTTCCTACTGAGCCCTGTTGTTTGGTGTTAGTTTGTTTGGAGAAAAGGGGGCGGAACCAAACATTGATGGTGTAGAGCATTTTTGGGACTGCTACCACTAGGTATAGTTGACGTATTAGAGGGAGGGGGATGCTATTCATGGTGGAGGATAGCCTTTTGAGTTGGAGGGTGTAGGCTGTGCCTTTGGCTATGGCGTATGAGATTTGAACGTTCCAACGTAGCGATTGATCCATTATAACTCCTAGGAATTTGTGTTGGGATACAGGTTTCAGTTCAACATCGCCGAGTAGCATTGAGGGGCGTTCTTTTGTTGCAGAGGAGCATAGGTCCATGAATGCAAATTTGGACGTTTCGAAGCATGAGTTGTGGTTCTTCGCACAATCGTAGCCACCTCTCTGTCTTTCCATTATGCCTTGGAGTGTTGCATGGGTGTCGGTGAAGGTTTTGCCTATAGCGAGGAAAATTGTGTCATCTACGAAGGCCTATACACGTTCAGTTTTTTCTCTTCCCTGTGCAATATTGAGTAGGTCAGCATTGTAGATGATGTATAAAATCATGAATAAAGGGTCTCCCTGTCCGATGCCATTGTTGATTGGTGTCTACTGTGATGCTTGGAAACCGTCAAATTTTAGCTTTGTGCGTCTTTGTTCTGTATGAAGTTGATTAGTGTTAGTGATATACATCTCTTTTGCATGTTGTGTAGGAGGCAGTTAGTGACAGCGTTGGGGAATGCTCCCTCTATATCTAGAAATAGGATGGATACTACTTTGTGGCTACGCCATGCTTGTTTGACTATTGCTTCTAGTAGGTGGAGGGAGTCGGTTGTGGATCTTCCTGGTCACCCGCTGAAGTGAGTGGCAGGTAGTAGATTGTTGCTTTCTAGGATATGGGTTAGCTGTTCTGCTATGATGGACAAGAGGAGCTTATAGGTGGTATTAAGGAGGGCGATGGGATGGTATGCCTTGGGGGTTGTGTAATCCAGTTTCCCGGGCTTCCGCAGGACCACAGTGGTGAACTCTCTCCAGGGGTCGTAGAATGTATTGAGGCGGAGAGAGGCCTGGAAAAGGCTAAGGAGGTAGGGCGAAAGCAAGTCTTCACATTGTTTGAACACTACATTACAGATGCCATCCAGACCTGGGGCTTTGTATGGGCTGAGTTTGGCTATTGCTTTGGCTAGAATATCTTCCGTTATGACAACTGGGAGTTGGATTGGTTTTGGATAGTTAAAGTTGTTAGGGACAGATTGTTACGATCAGTATATTCCCATACCCCTATGTTCGTTGGACTTAACGTTTTCTACGCTAACAACAGACAATCTTATCTTATATCTTATCTTGATCCTATTTGCCCTTATCTCGTGCATCATAGTCGTCTCACCTCCTTCACTCTGTTTCATGCATGAGACTTCTCATCTTTCCCATTTCATATTATGTTTCATCTCCATTTCTTCTTATGTTTCACCTTTTCACAGAAGCATTGGATCACGCTTCTATTCCATTCCTTGATGCACGCGTTTCACTTGTGTTACGCTTCTATTCCATTCCTTGATGCACGCGTTTCACTTGTGTTACGCTTCTCTTCCATTCTGCCACACTGCGTGTTGGCCTCATGTGTTTCACTTCCGTTTCACCCTATGCCCTTTTCCCCTTTTGTTCCCGGATCATTAGATATGGTCACAACATGTACATACCTCTAGTAGGTACTTAAGGCTCGATGCCAGCGCCAGAGAACTCTAGTCTAGTTCTCTTGATGTTTTCCCCTAAAGCACTATAAGAAGGACTCTATTTCCCTGACAAGCCTCTTCTCTATTTACCTCACAAGTCTATGGCTATCTTTTGGCAACCTAAGGGAGCTACGCTCTAGGGTTGTTTCACAGATGACGAGGAGGGAGGAGGGGGAAAAAATGATGCCGCTAAGTAGGCACTCTTTTCGTCGTTAGATGTTGCTAAAGGGGAGGTATTCAGTGAGCAGTATGACTTTAGGGATGGTATTCTCGTTTGGGTACCAGCGCTGGCTAAGGTCATGATATATTTGTTGACTATCCATAGATCGTTGCATAAGATGTCCTCGAGCCAGTCAATCCAGTGTTGCTTCTTTGTGTCGTTAAGTTTTGTCAAGTAGGTGTTTCGTTTGACTCAGTATTCTTCATGAATGTGATGGTTGGTGTCTCCTCTTAACTTGTAGGATTTGTGGGCTATCCTTCGGAGTTTCTTTTTCAGCTTGGAGAGTTCTTTCGTCCACCAACGTTTTGAGTGCAGGCTGGGTCTTTAGTTCGGGATGCAGGCTTCTATAGTAGTGAGGATGGCATTCAGAAGGTGTTCGGCTGCTTGTTGAAAGTTAGCATCGTTTTCTAACCAGCTTGGTGGGGGAATTTTGTCGAGTTCTTCTTTTAGATGGTCATTAAATTGATCCCAGTCGACATCTCTGTAGTTTCGTATAGGTTCATGATTGGTTTCTGGTATGTCTAGTTCTATGGTTGATAGGATAGGGACGTGATTAGTAGCTGGGCCATGTAGTTCGGGGCTGGTGTGGCAGGTAATGAAACACTCAGCAGTTTGGTCAGTGTAGAAGACGTTGTTGACTCTTGTCCAATTCTTGGAGTTGGATGCTTGGAGGGTTGGCATATCTTTAACTAGTGGCATGAGCATTGAGTGGTCAGCGATTAGATCTATTAAGAGTTTAGCTTGATTGATGTATGCTGAGGTGAGTAGCTAGTTGTTTCGTTCGTCTTCCCAGAGTGGGTGGTGGTGGTTGAAGTCGCCCAGTCATATGATGTGGTCTGAGTCATGTTGGAGTAGCATTCGGGAGTTGGATTCGAGGAAAGATTGGAGTTTGGTTTCCATTTCGTGTGAGTTGATGTCATTGTAGATGTTAATGATGGTACAATTGCCGAAAGGGCTGTATAGTTGGATCGCTACTACGTCTCTTGATGGGAAAGGTATCTGTTTCCAGCAGTTGGTATCGAGGGAGCAGGATATTAGTGTGACTGATCTATATCGTGAGGATTCATCAGTAAAGCATGTTGTGAGGTATACAGGATAGAACAAATTAGGGCAGATGGTGTTTTCAATTTGGTTGACATGCAGTTCTTGTAGGGCGTATATATTCCAGTCTGATATGTGGGGCCCATTGAATAGAGAGTGTTGTGTGACGTGAGAAGTGTTGAGGTTTTGTTGCCAGATCTTGAATGTGGTGTTTTTAGTCCCAACCATGGCGTAGTTTGGGGTCTAGGTTGGATATCAGAGCGTCGATGCTTAGGGAGGAGTGAGAGGAGGGTAGGGAGTGGAAGGAAGCAGATGATGCGGGGCGTGTTGGATTTGTGTTGGGTAGGTTGGTTGTTTTATTGTTGATGTTGAAGGTGTTGTAAGGGCATGAAGGAGAGGAGGGATTGGGAGTAGCCAATGGTTCTCTGTTGCGTGGTTCTGAGCAATGGCATTGCTGATTTTTGTTGGTGCGTTGGGAGGCGGGGTGAGCGGGAAGGAATTGGAAGAGGTCTAGCTGGGTTTGACGCAGAGGAGGTGGAGCTTGAGATGTTGCATGGAAGCTGGTGTGCATGGTGCGCATGTATGGTAGTGAGCGGCCTTTAGGGGGTTTGGTGACTTGGGTCCATTCCTCATTGGTGGGGAAGTATGGCATAAGATTTTCTGGGAGACAGATGTCGATGCCTTGGCATCTGCGTTTGAATTCAGGGCAGTCTCTGCTGTAGCTTGGGTGACTGTCTTTGTGGCAGTTGATACAGAATTTTTTTTGGGGGTGGGGGCAGCGAGATGTGAAGTGGGGGTCTCCGCAGGAGGCACATATATCAAATTCGGAGGAGCAGTTTCTTGCTATGTGACCTCATTTTTGGCATTTAACGCATCACGTTGGTTCTGTCTTGTCCTTCCTTGAAAATAGTTTTTGTTTGTCGATGTATAGACTGTTGAATGAACTCGTATTACATGATAGTAGTTCATTTATAGTAATTAGTTCACATGCACTTCATGTAGCGTATATAGCTTTCGGACTCAGTCATCTGAGTTCCAATTTATTCTTGACTAGCAACCGCTATCATCACTGAGTTACCGCCCACAGCAGGTAAGCCAAGTAACTACGTACTGCATGCTTCCGACAGGTTATGAGCCCTGGTGATTGTGCTGTGCGACTTGTTCGCTGCTATCACTTGGTTTCACCTGCTCCTGCCTTCAGATGCGCTTTGCGCTCTTTGGTGCAGTAAGTCGTGTTCTAATGCATCCTTATGCTTGAACATATGCGACATGTTGCGCCCTATGCGTTCTTACACTTGGACATATGCGACCAGATCCTGGACATAAGGGGAGACTAAGTCTCACCGGTCCAAGGACTCTGAGAGCGTAATGCGCACACCTACGCCCCTTCCCTCTTCTCTCTTTATTCTAGTTGGAAGTTAACTGATGCCTCTCTGTCCTAGACCAACCCTTTCTCACTATGTCCTCCAAGATCGACACCTCCAACGCCAACAAGGTCCCTGACCTCACTGGCCCCAACTACCTCAAGTGGTGCTCCCTCATGCAAGCCTACCTCCGCACCCTTGGCGCCTTCTGGGCGATTACTACTAAATGTCCCAATGAACTCACCAAAGGAGAGTCCAACCAGGTTCTCAACCAGTCGCGCATCGACGACTGGCACACCGCCAATGAGAAGGCCCTTGGCACCATGGTCCTCAAGATGTCCCCAGCCCT
>JBBPRR010001075.1:0-13301 GCA_038093115.1 Hortiboletus flavorubellus | reverse complement strand
GTATGTCTCGATTCATTTGATTGGGTTGACCGCTTGAACTTTTCCGTACCCAGTGCGCTCGGTGTGTCCAATGGACGCGTCTACGAGGAACTATGGAGGCGAGCCCAGCTGGAGCCTCTTAACCGGACAGATACCACTCCTGGATATAAGGTGAGTCTTGCGACCACAGTTTAGTAGCACTTGTTTAGCTGGTTGTAGGAGAGCCTCAAGCCGATGCTGGAGGAGGGGAGGCGAATAGCAAGCGCGGCAAAGAGTCGACTTTGAGAGGACGTTCAAAGCGAAGAACCCGTACGATTCCCCCCACGATTTATGTGACACCATGTTTGATATACTAAGACGATCGGAGACGCATCGCGATGTAGCGGTAGCAACGCAGATTGGAACTATGATTTTCACTTCTTCGGCTGGCAATATAACTGGGACAACCTCTTTTTCTGGCCTTGGATAGCAAGAAATGGCTTATAACCTTACCGTCTGGCTAGCAGCTGGTCGCACGACTCCAGTAGCATACCCGATGCGGGAAAAGTTCTAGTTCTTGATATAGATTTCCCTACTTTGATCAGGGATCTGGAAATATGTGGCATGGCTAGATTGGTGTAGGTTACGGAGGAATGTGGCAGAGGCTTGGAGAGATAGACAAAGAGTCTCGGACGTATTCAATACCTTGGTACTCACTATGACATGTCGTACATATGTGCAAGAGCGCCATATAATACGAGCTGTCTGTCGCATCCTTTCAGAAATAACGACATGCCAACTGGCCATTCGGCGCATTTGCTTGTCGGAGCCGCCATGAATGCCAAGCCTTTTGACAAAGTCCTATCATCCGAACGTTGCTCCAGTCACCCCGGACGATCCAAGTTGACGACAAGGTGCAGACGCAAACAAATAGGCTCTCAGCTCCGTTATCATTGTCATTGTTTTCCGAGTTAGGGGCGGAAGATTGCGAGGCGGTGGATATGTGGGCGCAAGTTCCTGGACCCAACTCGACCCTGGGGCAAGTACAACAACTTGAGCGACCAGAAGCGGCGAATGAGACCCGAGGAAACGATCCACCAATCAGGGCACAGCCGATATCGCGCCGCAAATGTTGTAAGTCACTGCTTCTTTCCACTCCTGGTTAGGGTTTCGGAATCTCTTCGCAATTGGGACACGACCTCGTGCTTGAGAGGTGGGATCTGGTCATACCTGTTTTTTTTCTTGTATTTTTTTCTTTCCAGCTGTGGGGAGGGTCTTTGTTTTGAGATAGTATGACCCCAGCCACCTGTTATATCTCCGATTCAGCAGTAATTTCACCCAGCGAATGTACTCCACTTGAAGCTTGAAGCTCAGCGCCATGGTTGGATCGTCGTAGTACTAAGCAACTGTTGAGCAACTGTGCTGAATTCCCTTGAACAGCGGATGATCAAGAAAGCTACTCTTCCCGGTCCGCCATTCGAGACGGATGTCACGGTCTGGCGTGGTTCAAAAGGACTCTTCAAAGCGTCCCACCACTCTATTGGAGCTGGCTTGGCTGGGCAAATGGAAGTTGCGCTCCCGATGGTTCAAACAAAGGAAAGAATGCATATTATAACATTAAGCCGCGTCGTGTCTCTCATTGGATGCGACAAAATGGATTCATCATACGTGAAGGTCTGACTCGTCCCGGCAGTAGCTACTGGCACATCCCTATCATGAAGTTTACGACGTCAGGTTATATCCACGGCGTATGTTTCACTACCATGCTGGCACATTGGTTTGTCTGCGGTGCTATCAGAGGTCGCATGAAGTCAGACCAGATGTTTCGGAAATAGTTGAGTTCCCAACTCGATGGTCCCATCGATAGTATCTGATCGGCATGATGTGTGCTGCAAATGCGCATTTCCCAGTAGTCTGTGATCCAGGGTGAACACAGTGCTTGTGGCAGGGCCGAAATACTACACAGGCTGCATTATCTTCACGTGGTTATCATGCCAACCGTTGGAAGGAATCAGTTCGAAATTCAATGCAATAAAAGAGAACGCCTTTTGTCGACACACAATTTCAACCAGCAAATACTCCACATTATCAGCACAGCAGCGAGGGAAGATAGCGGGGTATCTGTGACGAGGCAAATTCGTATGTCTTCAGAGCGCTACCAATGCATACTTTGCATCCTAACCGTAACGAGCATAACTTCCAGAGGGACTAAATTCCCGGGAATACTGCGTTTTCTATTACCAGCGGCTGTGCATAGATGCCGCACATAACCAGATCGCGAATGATGTCATTCATCCATGCTATACTCTTAGGGTGCTCACAGGCCGCACCGCCAAGTTGAAAGACTCATCAGTTGCAACGATGCTGAATTGCTTTGGCCAGTATGATGTGAAGCATGTCTCACCGATACCGGGATTGGGCCATTGCTGCCATGATCTACCATTCGAAACGGATAAGCCACTGAGAAACACACAAACACGACATAGGTAGTAATACATGTACCATGAAAATGAATGCGGGTTCGCAAACTTCATGTAGATGTGGGTGTAGCCGGGATACCACGCGTGATGTACCCGATTTGTCGTATCCAGTGAGAGGTACCACGGGTCACAACGTGATACACTTTTTCTCCTTTACTGACCATACGAGAGCGTAATTTCCAGGTGCTGATGCCGGCTCTGATGGCAGCAAATCGCTGGACAACTTCATCCATGGTAGGACGTTTTGAAGGATCCTTCTGAACCATGTCAGCTATCAGAGGTCGCATGAAGTCAAACCCGCGGTTCGACTGTGGTCATCACGCTGAGCTACACGTATACGATATACAGCCGAGGACTTACGTCAATAAAATCCTTCTTGATGGTATTGCCAATGTAGAAGACATCAGTAGGGAAAGGATCGCAAGGAGCATTGGAGTTTTGAAACTCTGGGACTTCCTTGTCAGCTCCCCAAATCGGGATTTCCAAAGGCTTGGTGATGGAAGGATCATAGCGACGCGAGAGACCAAAATCGATCCAAAAAAATTTTGGAGGCCGCTCAGTACGAGTCTTGTAGCGCGCATACCCAGAAAAGTCTCGCTTCATCAAAGGGCTGGCAGGGTGAAATGCGTCAATGTAGAGCCTACTTGGATCCATCATGATGTTTCTAGATGAACAATCACTGCAGGAGACTAAATCGATAGACGGGTACACCGGCGCTTGTGGAATGACTTACCGATGGGCAACATGGTGCTTATGCATAAAAAGGAGGCCCTACGAAGAGTTGGTGACTAAATACGGGTATGGTACGAAGGCATACCTCAAATAACTGCCGAAAACATTCCACCGCTTCACCAATAGTACCAAAGGGTGGTCGTAAATATTCTTGAAGCAGCGGCATAACAATGATCACCCTATCCTCCTCATCAGGAACGGGCAGGAGGTCGTAAACCGGCACACAGTGGTTAGCATTTATGGCTAGCGGTTGAGACGAGAAATATTGTGCGATATCAATCTCATGAGGGTGGTAGGTTTTGTTGACTAGCTTGAGCGTAACGTATTTGCCATCCGAAACACGCGTACCGTCGAGGATCCTGGTAGCGTACTATGAATTTCCATTAGATGAACGGCGCGAGAACGAGCCTAACATGCTTAGTACCCACCGGAGCCACACAACCATCTTCACACAAAACCCAACTTTTCTTTGTTCCTTGCCAAGAAGGTGTCCATTCCGGGGAATAACGAGGCCGAAGTAGGTAACCACTATCCTTCAACCAATGATAATGTTGTGACCACCACAGCTCGGATTCAGAGAGCTGGCCATCTTTGTTTGTCGGCATGTCACCAAAAACCGCACGCTCAAGTTGCGCAAGCAGTGCCTGCTCCCGACTGGCATCGGTTTCCTGGGCTGCCTGCTTTCCCGCACGTGTGGACATGGCGATGTGGGTGTGGCTAAGATGTGTTGTGCAGTAACAAGCCTTGTGATTTTACAAACATACATAAATATGGATCTACACGGGACCCCATAGACCCCAACTATCGCGGAGTTGCATTTGAGTGGTAACGGCCTGGGATTGGCCTTAGACGGAGGAGGGGTGCTGGAGGACGATTTTTCCACACGGTCCTACCATTAAAGAACCAGGATCTGACTTACTCAAGGTAATGTCCCCCCCTTGACCATGCAGTCCGACGACATCCAGACGTTGCTTATCATCCTGGCAGACCTTGGGTCGGTTGAGAACTATGATCCAACACTTCAGCCCAAAGCTACTACCGCCAAAGACCCGTTGCGTGCAGGTGGATTATATCTCCAAGCCACGCTGCACGAAATGGTCAAGATTATCCGTTTGTGCAAAAGTTTGGAAGAAAACCATTGCGATCTTCTTCGTGATACGAAGGCCCAGTATGACAAGTGGGTATATTGGCGAAGTCTATTTCGAATAGTAACGCCTGTTCCATCAGCTTGAACCAACGAAAGAAGGAGCTTGAATTACTTGAGAAGCGCAAATCAATATTCAAGCCATTGAAGCTCATAAAAATCAAACGTGCCAAACAGGCATTCCTTGACAGTACTCAGACACTCTGGAATTCGACAATGGTGCCCTTTTTTAACAAATCCTTGGGATACATGAAACTCACGAAGAAGGAAGACAACCTCTGAGAAGTTGATGAGAGATTTTGTATCGACCGTCTCGGCGACCCTAGCTCCAGTTGCAAGTACGACTTCTTTATACACATTCCGATGCACCCCCTCAAACAGCAAGCATAGGTGAAGCTATCAGAAGCGGCGAGCGAATTTCTGGTCTGGCAGTATCTCTTCCACCTCCAGAGGAGATGAACGCTCCTGATAACCAGGAGGCTCTCGCCGCTGTCCAAGAGTTCGCGCTAATGTTGGCATCCAGAAATACCTCGGCCGATTCAACCCCCTCAAGAAGTCTAACTTCGAGTAAGGCAATGCTCTTCTTTCAGCCATCCGCTGACTGGATCTTTTATGCTGTGTTGGTCCTTAGCTGCAAGTTCTGCATTCGATTCTGAGGCATGTTCATCTGCTCGGAGTAGTGTCTCTACCTCGCCCAGTAGCCCTGGCTCAGCCACCAGCTTCAGTTGGCTCAACTTCAACGTCAACGTCATCAACGCCAGGGATTCTAACGTTCCTGAAATTACGATCAATAATAACGCATCTGAAAGTAGTGGATCAAGTAGGTTTTATTCAGTGAGAACCCGGCCTTAGTTGACCCTGCTGGTGTAGTGGTTTCCGATCATTGTTCGTCTGCAAATACTCCGCCAGCCTAGATCCTAGATTCCTTCCGAGTGAAATCACTCTCGTAGTTCTACCATATATGGCAGCAATGCTGTTACTCACCCCAAAAAATAATCGTGTAGTTGATGGGTTCATGCGTGGGCGTGTTCACACGGTGACCAACTGAAGTGGATTGACACGAGAATCGAATCCCCTCCCTTGTCCCATCTCACCTTCAAAATCCACACTGCTGAAAATCACCACCACACCGTTATTTTCATAACCAACTCCGGGCTTTCTTCATTGGCTCGGGGATGCTTGAATCAGTAACTTGATGCCCTTGCGGACTCGGAGGCGGGACTACTTGCCACGCCTGATGCGCAGTGCGGGTGGTCACAGCTCTGGCCTAGATTTTGCCTCCGTTCCTCCTTGCCCCGTTTTGACAAACGTAGATAGCAGGGAGCACCCTGCTGTCCTGTAACACGGACTCTGGATAGTTCGTGAGCAATGGGCATGTGGGCTCAGACTCGTCCCCCCAATTCGACAAATTTTACAAACCGTGAGCAGTCGTGTCTTTGCCTAGTCCAAGACTAACCCTCTGTCATTCACTAGGGAGCCTCGAATATCAAGTTCACAACGTGCTGCCGCGGTGAAATTCGGTTTGATTTTACGAGCACAGCATATTCATAAAAAAGCTCGACTGTCACACTACCTGGGATCGACGGTGTCCAGGTGGAAATGAGAATGGGGCCTCTGAATTGATTGTGGTGTTCCTGGTGCCCCCGAACATCAGTGGGGGACGTCGGGCTGGACGCTTCGAGGAACTATCTGCTTGGGGAACAACTAACTGGAATCTCCCAGAGTGATTTTGGGTAATAAGTACATATTGTTCCTCACTCGTACTTGGTAATCGTGCGACCCTTCTTTTCATCGAAATCCCCAGACGGAGACCGAGAAAACTAAACGTCGGAAGAAGCTAGAGGTGCGTGTTCTTCCTCCACCCCGTGTCGTTCGACTAATTAGCTTCTCAGCCTTTAATTTATGGTGCTACTCAAATCCGCATTGTGTGGGTGATCGCACACTTGTCTGGGATGTCTTCACTTGTCAAAGGGAAAAGTGTGGTGTCCCCTTGCAGGCTGTATGGCCGCAGACCCGAAGTCGTGAGAAATCATGACTTTGAATCCCCTTCATAGTAGCAATGAGTTCTTTCCCTTGCAATCTTGGTGGTTTTGAGCTTTTCGTCAAGAGTCGCATCTAGGGATAGTCACTGCCTCTTTTTCGATACGATGGCGAATTTCATCCAGCATGTGATCCATCTCAGTCCCAGATAGTGTTTACAGTTTCCGAACATGTGCGCTGACTCGGAGAAACACAACTTGGAAGTAACCCGCACCTTCAGGTTCCGGCTTTCAAGTTTGGATGCCCGTGAAGTCGGCGATTACAAACTGTGGGCGCATGTTTATCCGTGTTTATCCGTGAGATCAGAACTTACTACTCTATCCACCGTTCCAGAAATTTTTGCTTCGGGTCCAGCGCCTATCCGAACTGGGAGAGACTGGCGTGTTCGCAGGGGATGTCACTTTAGGTGTCGAGTTCTGTCGCAACGGGAGAAACTGTTCCGCGATCACTAGATGAGGTATGCAAAAGGTAACTTAACTTGCTGTGCGCCAGCAATGATCTGCTTTCAACTCACGCGCCAATGGTAACCAGACAAAGTGCCGAACTTTTCCCCTAGACCCGACCTACCTATAATATATCCCCCCTTGTGATGTAGTCACCGCCCACCGCATTTGACGATCATTGTCTGAAATCAGAGACTAACCCGACTGGGGCCACGGACAAGACGATAAGACCGCTACGAAAACAGCAAACGGGTTCATAGACACAATCGCACCTCACGTTCAACATATTGTTCAAGGAGACGGCTACAAGGTCGTGCTTGAGGCGGAGGAAGGCAACAAGAGACTCGTCTGCCGCCCGGGGGTCACAGGGCACCAGACATGACGAAGAGCAGCGCAAGCGTTGTTGGGTGTGTTCCACGACCGTTCATTGTCGGACGTAACTGCAGGGAAAATGCGTCCGACCGCTAGCCTGCGTCGTTCCTTCACATTGCATTTGATTCGATGATGAACATTGGTAGCCAGTACCGAACTGACATTGCAGTACTCGGTCTCTTCAACACGTGCCTGAACACATCCGTCCCATCAGAGGTAGTAGTAGCTGCCAGATTGACTCGATATGAGCATGACTGCAGCCTCAGTGACTTACCGCGCGGTCACGATCTTGGATCCCCTGTCAAGCTTGAACGTCTTGTCCGAAAAAAATAAGTATGGCATATCTCTCCCCTTGTCGCTGTGCATGCAGGGTAAGTTTGCGGACTTCTCCCCGATAGACAGGGTCTGTTGACATGTAGAGTGACGAACTCAGGTTGCGCCTCCATCCATTCATTATTCAGTCCAATCCTCCTGTCAGGTATCTTCAAGGTCACTTCATTTCTGTCTCTCTGAGTACGAGTCGTGACTCAACCTTGTCTTAGTCGTGACCGAACAACCAAGGCCCGACCAAGGATGGCGACACTCGCATACATATCAGCATTCAAGTCGTGCGTCATTGCTTGCAGCATCATGCAAAGTTTCACGCTTGCGCCACGCTGGGTCACCGTACCACTGAGCACAATAAATGCTAGCACCCGCTGTGCCAAACCTCACTCGCCGTCCTGAACTTGCTATTAACTTGCTAGTCACATGCACTCATTCGGCCAAATATACTAGCTCCGAAATGCGAGGGGTGCCAGAACGTTATTGCGTGACGATGAAGGGCACCTGCTGCTATCCAGACGCAGGGCGATTGCCCAATGCATACACGCTAGCGAGCCATAGAACCCTTCGGGATAATTTTGTTCTACTCCACTGGGGAACACCGAACACTCACCCAGCTTCTTCTGCGAGGTTTAAATTACCGGGGCCCGCGCGGGTGACACGTACATAGATGTTCATACGACGACTTCCGACGCAAGTGTCCTACAACTGAATATCAAGAGTGCAAAACTGGGAATGGATATTCCCTGTTACGCAGTGCCCAGGACGGCATGCTGAGTGTCACCCGAACCATTCTGCGTGGTCTTTGCCCTTCCGACTCTTGTAACTCTTAAATCCTCATTATACGCCTCGACGTACTCAGCGACCCGCGGATGAGTGACAAGCCCCCCAATCATACGTGCAACCTCAGGTGGCGAAGCTCCAGGAATCGACCGCTTCAGCGGAATTCCTTGTTGCGTCAATGTGTTCTTGACAACACTCTTGACAACACTCTGGAAAAGCTTGTTGTTTATCACGTTTCCGAGGAAGTCCTTGATACCGAACTGCGTCAAGGACTCGGGATCGATGGCATTAAGTAGCTTGGCGTTTGCTGCGTGGTCGCAAGTCAGAACCGATCGCTTTGTTCATACCATGCCACTTACCACCGCGAAGGTGCGTCGTACGTTTGTTGTACTCCGAGAATTTCGCTCGCATTTCTCCAAAACGATAAGGGAGATCTGGGTTCTCCTCTGTGTCTGGTTTCTCCACCGTTGCCTCTGGATTTGGAGTGTTGAAAGCATTAAGAATCTCGCCCGCCGCTTTGTCGGTAACTCCAGCGTCAATCAGGGCCTGGATGAAACGCTTCAATTTTACAGTGTCTCTCAAGTCCGGGGGATAATTAAGCATGATGAAAGCCTTGTCGAGTTTGGACAGTTCTTTGTTCACCGGAATATCGATACCCTCTTCGTTGAGGTACGCAGGCATGTAATACCTAGCGAAAGCAACAGTCAGACGTTCGGATTCAGGGTCTTGGGCGTCACTCACATCATGATAGACTCCAAGTCGAGCTTGCTCATGTTCATTATTTTTTCCGCGTTGTACGTGTCGATGATTTGGGATTTGACTGTCGCTCTGTTTCCAAGAAGTGGCTCGTAGTACCTGTAGACCTCGAGCTCCTTGAGATGGATGTATTCTCCTCTAGCGGGACTCTGGTGTTCGTGCATCATCCCAAGAGCATGACCGAACTCGTGAAGAATAGTTGAACGATCTTCAGGAGTGGGGATTGCAGCATCTTTCAGCCAACCCAGGTTGAGAGTAGGTTTTTTTCCGTCGATCTTATCGGCACCGGACCCGACGGCGCTCCAAGATGCTCCAGGTTCGAAGCCGATGCGAATGTCGGCGTTACCTACATCAGCAGGCTCGAAGTTGATGTTAGCCCAATCCTCCCAAGTTTCGAACTTTCTCTCTGCCGCATGGCCTCCCTTGATAGTATACATTACAGCATCTTCTCGATTCTGGGTCCATCCACGGGTGTGGAGGAAATAATATTTTAATTTCTAGAGAGGCGAGTAAGAATTTACAGAGGGATAACTGTATCAGCTGACCCTCTTGCCATCCTGGAAGTATTCAAACTGGATGGGCCACACATCCACGGACGTGACAGCATAGCCCTTGTAGTTTGCATTCTCAGACTTGAGGTGCGAAGGCGGCGGTACACTGCAAGCATGCGTGGTGGTTTTGGACTTGGGGACGCTGGGGACGGGGTTGGGGGGTTGGCCGGGCATGGCTAGATGGAAGTAGGATATGCACGGATATAGTTGAGGGCGTGGGGAGGGGACAATTCTGAGTCGTTATGTAGCATTTGTGGTTTTGGTACTTGCTATGCTGGGATGACATATCGTGCCGTTCTGAACATTCTTGGGTCAGATCTAGCTCGTGTCCAGAGTAGGAGGAGAGGTGTTCGCATGGCATGTCACGTCAGGTGTCCACTATAGGAATTATGAGCCTCGCGTTCAGTGATCAGATCATATTATCAAGTTGGTGCGATGACGGATGAATGGAAGGGCGACCGCGGCTTGTCTCGTGTTCGCTTTCCAGGTCAGCAGACCCTGCTATCTATTGGTGAGAAGTCCGAGGACCGAAACTTATCCCCGCCCGCATAGTGACGAGGGGGTTGACAATGCCATACTATGTTTGACAGGGGATCTATGATTCCGGAAATCCTGATAAGTATTCTGAGGGTCTTCTTAATGGGTTCGTTTATATCTTTCCGCGCACGAGCCGCAATTCAACCTTGTCTTGGCCACACGGAGCGGGGACCTCCATATGAACTTCGCATTAGGTAGGTGATGATAGCGATTCGACCCTCTTCTTTTCCTGTGGGCGTGATAAGGGTCAATGCGGTATTGAGACCGTCCGCGCGAGTCAAAAACGCTCACAAGTGACCCCGAGTACCTCAAGAGTCGAGACTATGTCAGAGACACGTGCCACTGGCAGGGGGTATGCCCATTCATTTCTGTCACCCGGTATCGCCGAGTAATCTGGTTCAGCAAGCTTGGCGAGGCCAGGGAATTGTCCCAAGTTCGAGCGCCGGCCTGCTTCTTCAAATGGTTTATTCGCATTCTCAGCTGGACACGCCTCGTAGGTCCAGTGGAATCAGCAGCTGAGGCATCAAAGACTCCAGCATGGCTGACAACTGCACAGCGATCCATATGCGTGTTTCTGTGACAGATTCGCCGATCAGCGATTGGTGCCCAAGCTTCACGTCCAGGGCTGATACTGACTTTCATGTAGTATAAAGGACGGTCCCGGGCCTGTCTGTCCTTCAACGTCATTCGTTACACAGCCCGTTCATTTTCGGTCCTTGAGAAGGTGTTTTGCTGTCTTCAATGGTGGGCACTTGCCGTCGGAAGTCGAACTTGGCTGCGCACTGCGAAACTAGCGTGTGTGACGATTCGAGCGAGGCTCATGCCTTACTGAAATGAACGGAACAGTGATTGTTCCGTTCGAACTAGTCAAGTCGTGAGTAAGTCGTAAACGTCGTGTATTCGTGAGGAACGAAAACAATAAGGTACAGCTCTAAATTAAGAGGGAAGGCTGAAGTCCGAAGGTGTGGGTAAGTGGAGAAGAGTAAGTGCGGCGGCTGTGGTGCAACTCGGTTTAGCTAGTCTGGTCACCAGACTACGGTTTAGCACTGTGGCGACTCTGAATCCTCCTAAAAATTTTGCTAGCCGTCCTCCAATCACAGTTCTCAGACAGCCTGGGGGAGAGCCATCAAGCGACAATTACGTTAGTGACCGTGCTACTGCAGGTAGGAGGCTGGCACTGCGGACGGGTTCAGTTGCAAGCCTTATCGATTATTCCTGGAATGGGGCTCATTGACAGACTGCCTTAGTAGAAACGTTCGTGCCTTCGACAGCCTCCTTCGCCATCCTGAATCGGAGCCCATAGCCTGACAAGCGCCGTCGAGATTCGAGATACGGTACGCCATCGAAGCACCCTAGATCCGTCTACGATCCCGCTACGGCCAGCTTCAGAAGACTGCTGATTTGTTACGAGCTTGTTAATGCAAAGCCTTATCGATGGAGATTATATGCAGCGGCGCACGATAGTGGTTTGTCCTCATCACCGCCGACGGGACAACATCTTCTCAATTCCTCATATGATAACGGCTGGTAGCCACAAATTTCAATTCGCGATCGGGACTGGCCTCCTTGGTCGTTTCCACTTTACCAAACTTGTGCTTCCCAGTCCTACTTTCCACCGTAAAATTATCAACATGGTGTTCATTAGCCTGAGACAACTGATTCGATAGACTCGAGTACCAGCGCGAAAGACGGTCCCGCGCGTAGAAAGGAGGCCCGGAAATGGCGACTGTACAGACGGAGTAAGATGGTGAGCTCACCCTAGGGCCTAGTTGTGTCGGCGTTGGGCTCGATTTCATAGTAGGTAATATCGTTTTCGCTGCGAAGTTGACACAGCAGTACGGAGACCAAGGCATCATCTCGACCTTGAATGTGGACTAGTGTACGTTCAGCTGAGCTGATTAAGCACGAGTCCACAAGAGATGCCATTGATTGATATGAGCATGAGTTGAACCAAAGCAATTCTTTTTTCTTTGATTTCAAATTCACTTGCATTTTTTGGTTGGTCAAAACCACAACAACGTGGGAATCTGCGCAGCCTGATTATCGCGAAAACGACCTTTACCAGACCGTCGACGGACTGCCTCATCGGGGTCGACGGCAGCCTCATAGACGCGTCTGGTCACCAGACTAGCCTCGTGGACGGGCTCATACATGATCTGGCATTTAGCGTCGATTGATCAGGTAGGTGACGATAGCGGTTCGACCCTTTCGTTCCTACGCCCGATAACGGCTAACTTGGTATTGAGACCGTGCCCGTGCGTCGGAACCCAGTTTGCGCTCACAAGTGACCCCGAGCACTTCGAGAATAGTTCAGAGACATATGTGTACTAGTAGAGTATCACGATGCCTGATTTTTGTTATATCGAGATCCCTGCCGTACGTCCACCTCCAAGCTACTCTTCGGACACCCAGAGGCCAGATGGGACCCCAGGCTTCCAGCGTAAGTATATAGAACCTGCACCTCGTGCCCTTCAAGACAATCGTCAGTTGCACTTCGCGTCGCATTCCTTCAAGATCTACGTTGTTACTTCAGCTATGTCTCAGATAATCTGTGGACCTTTGCCACTCATCGCCGCTCTTGGAGTGACTGTCCTCCAGATGACTGTGGACGTTACAGATCATTATATTCATGAGGATCCAAAGGCGTGGCCCAGCCATTCTGTCAGTAAGCCCTCTGGATTTGTTCTACTGTCTTTATTGAAGTGATCCACTTGTGATTCAGACGGTTTACTACACCTTCTTGGGTGCCGCCCAGGACTGGCAGAAGGAGCTAGTTGAAAACGCTATCACTGAATATACTCGCTACGCCAATGTCCGAGTCAATCCAATCGACACGTTGAAGGATAAACCCGAGTCTGCGGATATCCGAATCTCATTCGCTACTACGGATGGCACTTGGAGCGCGATTGGAACTGATGCCCTCAAGATGGACCGAGCAAAGGCTACTATGAATCTGGCCTTTACAGCCACGAAGCCTAGTGAGAGCGACCGTGACCTGATGTACGGCATTGTTCTCCATGAATTTGGGCACGCTTTTGGCCTCGCACACGAATGGGACCCCACCTGGGCGCAGTTTCGAAGTGACCGTCGCAACAGCCGTCCTCTCGTGCAGCACATGGGGGCCTACGGGAACGGGGCCACGGGTGAGTCAACGTCGAACTTCCAGAAGCCCGACAGGGAT
>JBBPRR010001074.1:0-13313 GCA_038093115.1 Hortiboletus flavorubellus | reverse complement strand
ATACTGCATCCCTTAGGATAGGGACAGTTAGGACACCTTTAGGGAGAAAACCCCAGAGTGGGCAACTAAAGGGAATAGATCCCCAGCTAGTAGGGAGACCTAATAGTTCATTAGTACCTTGGGAAAGAGGTCCTAGTCGAGCACATCTAAGCTGATTGCCAACTCCTTAGTGCATAATAGATTCAGTTTAGGAAAGACTGTTCTGTGTAACTAAGAGACGTGTGTGAATCAGTAGCGAGAGTGAAGCGTATTTACGCTATCTATCCAATTAAGCATTCCTAATCGACAGGAGCTAATTGGAAGTCATTGAGAGCGCATCTTAGGGAAGTAACCCTAGTTGCTACTGAGTACCCTTCTAGCAGCCCGAGAGTTGTCTAGACCATTCCCCCAACCATCCATCGTACATTTCATACACCACCCCAACTGAAAGCCAGACCCTCAACAGTTTGCTGAACCCCAATCACCCTCAATCTTGTTGACAATTGACAAACGAACCATGTACCTGATAGTCAACCCCTTTCTACGAGCTTGTTACTTGTTTCTAGTACCAACTCGACCAGGTGTTACACGAAGCGTACGCAAAGGAATACTATGTCAAGGAAAAGAGCGTCCACTCAAAAGTAGGACGAAGTCTTTTAACAAGAGGTCGATGGGCGAAGGATTCGAAGGGTTAAAGTCACTCGGGTCTCTGTCAGTCGGACAAGAGGACACAAGAGTACGCTTAGATTGCGTAGAACGAGTGTAAGGAACTACTAGTACAGGTGGTCAGTTATAAGTACTAGGGGACGCGTCAGCGAAGAACTTCAGAGAAGATAGAAGAATGTTTAGGTAAGAGGCCGCGTCACCTAGGACTAAATGAGGAAAAGGAACTACGAGACTGATATAAGAGAGAGTCAGCCGAGGAGGTTACTGTCCGAAGAACAAGAAAGAAAACTATAGAAGGAATCATAGTAAAACGAATAGAGAACTAATTGGAAAGATAAGAAGTAAGCCGCAATCCCATATCGTTCGAAAGTAATCAAGGAAAAGATGTACACATCGTGGGAAGCAGAAAAGGTAAAGACGATTGCTTAGGAGAAAAACCGTAACACCAGGGAAGAGTTTCCTTTTCACCTCGCTAAAGGTTTACTATCCGTGGAGATAAGATTGGTTGTCTGGTAAGCGTCTCTCAGCGTTTCTACTGATCTTATCTAGAAAGAAGACAGCACAACAAAGGGGTGGCAATCCAAAGACTGCGACCTAGCATCTCATCCACTTGCTCTACCTTGCACTTGGATCCATCTTGCACATGATGCTTACCAGGTCTTGACAAATGATTTGTCATTTCCTTGACCATGCAGCGTTGGTAGAAACATCACATTGCATTCATACTCCTTGGTTGATATCCCCAGCCTGAATGCCTAGATTTCAACCATAGCACCTGGCATGTGATAGAAATGCTTTGAGAAGCATGCACACAGCTCCACCCTTAATAAAAAGGGGCCTCATGATCATGATTGTATCATTTTATAATTAACTCCACCAACAGTTAACTGTTTGGGCACCTATCGATATGGAGGGAGTGGCTGCATCAGCATCGTGTGATTGGAAAATTGCATGAATCAGAAGCAGTAGAGTAGTATTGGAATATACCAAAGTGAGGTCTTGAGCAAGCCAAGTATTAAGGGCCCACTTTCTATTCAAAGCTAGTGCCTGCTCATTTTCATCTGGTAAAGAAAGTCCATCTGCAAGTTCCTTCCTGATGCACATGGAAATAAGTTCCTTGACATTGGTAATATAGACGCATAGCACTATTTTGATGGCAAAAAATGCCTTGCACAAGTATTCATTGGGCAACTGGGTATAAACATCCCTGGGAAGATAATTGACTGCATGTTCAATTGCAAACTTCAATTGATAACAGTAGATAATGCAAATGAATATCAGTATCAGTTTCACCATTGATGTGCATACAAGCTATTGCTTGCAAATTACATCTCAAGCGATTTGGAATCATTACAAGATGTGTGCATTCCAAATGGTAACAAAATGCACAACTATCATGATTAAACCAGAATAGATCACTTGTACATGATAGTAGCGATAGTTATAAGTCAGTTCAAGAATGTGCCTCAATACCATCAAAGGTAAGTGTGTTAATGGATTAACTGGCCAGTGGGATGTATGATAAACAATGCAGTTTGTTCTAAAAGACTGGTGGCCAATGAAATCATTGGATACACAAGGACATCTATCAATGAGACATCCAAGGGATAACCATACACAGTCCATTAGACCCCTCATAAGAACTTGAGTATTACCAGTGTGTGCGAAGTTCAGTATCCTCTCTAGCATAGCCACTAATTCCACAATGTAGGGTTTGACATAAGCACCACCTGGCTTGTTCAAGACTGGTTGTACCTGCTGCCACAATGATTCGAGAAGTATAGTAATCAAATAAGTCGTTCATTTGTAAATCTTTAAAATCAACTGGATGATCATATGTAGTGAGATTTGCAAGATAGAATAACACAATGAAGCATACATCTGGCTTGAACACAATGACACAAGTCTTGAATGCATTCAGTACATACAGATGTGACCAATATCTTGTCACTCAGGATATCATCTTATTATAGATAGAACTATGAAGTATTTATATTATATATAAATGCCAAGTTATGAGCAAATCTGAAGTTACATATGCTCCATCCTGAAACTTAGTCTTCAAACAATGAATATGTACTGTCAATGTGATCTCATTATGAAGTGCCTGTGGCTGAGATGGTGTGCTGATCTTGTCCTCAAAGCACAGATGAGGCAAATTGTCATGGTAGATATTAACTCTTTACATCCACTTCTGTACAGTTCCTAGAGGATTATGATATGCACAAGATATAGCAGACATGATAAGCCCAGTCTAAATGACATGGAATCTCGGCTCATCATGGAACTAATGGGACAGTTCATTATAAGCTTGAAATCTGACAATGGATATTGCTATGATATTGTGTGCATAGTCCTGATCATTGTTGTCATCATCATTATCTTCTGGATTTTGAAGGGCCATCACAAGTTCTTGATTTGGGTGCATAATCAAATGCTGGTAGACAGCTGGTGCATACTTTGGTTGAAGATTTCCAAATTTTTTAAGAAATGCTTGAGGGTAAACTGAAAAGCGAGTGTGGTGGAGAGTGAGTAGATTATTGATATCATCATCAAAAAGTTCATGAGTATGGTTGAGATCAACCCATAGCCCATGAGGGGTAGCATCCTCAATGAAGTGATGTGGAATCTGATATTCCTTCTCATTATATATATTGATCTTGAAACCATCGTTATTGAGCAGATTCAAGTCATAAAAGTCCTTGACTGGTTGTTATAAATCATTAGAGCCTGGAACAATTGTCTCAGTGAAGATGCACAGATATGATTCAAGAATTTCATCCACATCCCTCTCTGTCCATTCAGTAACCAAGTAGTATATATGAGCAATTAGTACATATTATACAACTTAGAATATATAAACACACTGAAGTAAGGATGCTGTAGAAAATATGAATTGTTGTATTTTTGAATAGTCATGGTTCATCTCCAAGACATTCCTCTTGTCTTTAGCATTATTAGAATTAGATAGGATCTCTTGGTTTTGAGCATACACCATGGAGACAGTAATTAGTACATTATCCTTAATCAAACAATCCTATTTGCAAGAAGCTGGTGCAGCATGAACCCAATTCCACCAGAGGGTCTTTATTTTTCCATTGAGCCTTTGGGCCTTTGAAAAAGTAAGTACAAGTGTCCTTCTTTATTTGCTAAAATGTGCCCTGTAATAAAAGTGTCATGAGTTGACATTAGAAAATAAATAAACAGAGTACAAGCACAAATGTGCACATAAATTTTGTTCAAGTCCCATAATGCACTTGGCATACACGTAGAATATAAATGGAATTGCACTAAATATATGAACATGTTACTTACAGAATATCTGTTAATCGTTTTATTTCTTCTTGTGTAAGAGGTTCTGGATACTTGTTGTTGCAATGAATATCTTGATAATGCATCTTTAACAGTACATAAGCAAAGAACATAGTTATCATCAATGTGTGGTTCAATTTTAATGCACTGGTCATCATATTCAAAACTGGATGGTGGCTGGGAATGTTATCTGTGTAATTGTAATTGAGATAGCTCTTCAGGACAATGGCAAGCCAGACATTTTCCTGCAGCTGTGTACCAATCTTGAGCATGCATCCCATTGGATTGAAAGATAGGTATCGTGAGTTTGTGCTCAGCCAGAGGTTCACTGCATAATTCAGGACAAGACATATAGACCAGGTAGGATTGTACTACTGCCGAGGTAATGCTGTTGTGAGATCTATTCGGTCCCCAACATATAAAGTGAAGTTGATGAAATATTGTATTGTCCAATGCAAGGAATGACATCTAGACAAGTGAGGTCTAAAGTATATTTCTGATCCACTTGAATACTGCACCTCCTCCACAATGTTGTCAGTGCAGCAATCTTGTCCTCTTGCTCACTGATTCTTTACAGCTCCAACAATCTTGTGTGCTTGACATCTGTATCATAAAAGTGCTGGCAATAGTCCACCCCATTCTTATTCCCTGTATAAAGGAATTGATGAAGGTCATCTTGTCTGTGGCCTTGCCCTATGTGCATGCAGTCAGGCAATTGGATGGGGTCATGGTAGCCTATGTGTTGCTCTTGTTTGATATCATCTTGGGACTCTTGGGGATGTGCTCTACAAATGTGGTGAATATATACTTCTCAGTATTCATATGTTTGGGATTTGGGATGGAGAACTCACAAAGCCACATTGCTGGCATTTATTGGTTATGATTGGCCTATAGAAATGGAAAATTATATGTTTGCCTCAGTTTTTATTTGATTGTTTCAAGTTAGTGGGTTAAAATATTATGCATTGCTTAGGAAGATCCTGTGTTTTATTAACTTATCCTATATTGTGCCACTTATTATTTTTCAATCATGGCAGTCAGCAGTGACCTCTTCATGAAAGACAGCACACCAGTCAGGTTCTGTTTTCACCAAAGCATAAGACAAAGGCATGGTGTGACTATTCACACCATTGTGGTAAGTTTTTCAATGTGCATGAAATGAGCCAATACACTACTCATGTAACACAGCTACATGGTGGGCAGATTGTTGAGGATGAACATGATGCCAATGTTCTACTCATCAATGAACGGGAAGATCTTGACTTCATGCATAGGTGTTACTACTCATTCACAGAAGTCTATAAACTATCCATTTACATCAAAACATGTAGATTCGTGCAAATATGTATTTGCTTAGGAATGTACCAGCATATAGGACCTTTGAGGCAGGGAATGTCAAGTCGTCCAAGAGGCACAAATGTATATGTGCTACATATGTGGCTAGCTTGGATGTGCCTGATGCTTTCTTCTAGAAGGGTCCCATTTATGCAACAGGATAGAGAGCATCTTGCTTATTATCTTGCGACATGGTGTACAGTGAGTGATCACCAAATGGGGAATAACGCATACAAGGAGTTGGAGTAATTGGTGGAGTTTTTTTTTTGTACATGGTTTGATCAAGTGGCTGATGGCTGGGGCTAGGATCAAACAGACAATGCAGTCTATGCATGTCCATGCCAACATACATATGTGGAATTCATGGCAGAAGCATTACAAGACATGTCCACATGTTATGGATCCGCTGATTGAATGGTATGTGCAGCAGCTGAAGACTACAATGTCTTTTTTCTAGATAAGATTAGTAGAAACACTAAGAAATGCTTACCAGACAGTTAATCTTATCTCCATGGATAGTAAATCTGAAGTGAGGTGAAAAGAGTACTCTTCCCTGGTCGAGTTGGTATCAGAAATAAGTATCAATCTTGTAGAAAAGGGTTGACTATCAGGCACATGGTTCATTTGTCAATCTTTAATGAGGTTGAGGAGGATTGGGTTCAGCAATATGTTGATGGTCTGGTTTTCAGTTGGGGTGGTGCACACAATGTACTATGATTAGTTGGGGAAATGGTCTAGACAACTCTAACTTTGGGCTTCAATGAGTTAAATAGTTGGCCCAAGCCATGGAGCCCCAGCCCAAGCCAATGTGAATAGATTGAAGCTGATGTGAATAGATCGAAGCCAGGCCACGAGCCCCCACGAGCCCTTCCTATTGGTCCGGCTTGGCCCGGCTCATTGTGGCCCGGCTTGGCCTGGCCCGGGGCTTCAAGCCGGGCCATGCACAACACTACTTACTGTAATTCAACATGACCTCATTCTCCGCCAAGTCCTTGACCAGCCCAAAGCAAGGGAAAAATTGCTTGTTATGATTTATTCATAAATAAGTACACCATGCTGGACAGTTTTCACTCGTCCATGTACTTCAAACCCTAGGTATGCTACTATATTCGTAATTCTGGATGAAGACGTAAACATGTTTGACCCCCAACTCCCCCGGATAGGACACATCGTGCCTCGGATGCTTGATGGACGTAGTCCTTGAATCCCGACACCCCTGCTTGAGCATATACGTCTTGACCCAACAGTTGTCCTACTTTGGATCTAAGGGTCGGGTAATCGTCCTCAGCACGCATCCGAATAAGAATATCTATCAAGGGTTGGAACTGGGCAGGTATGGAAGCCCGGGGAACGTTGCTCTGTGGGTCAGATGATGAAGTAGGCTGATGCTCCTTGCCATTTTCGGGCGAGTTGGGTTTCGACGATGTAGATATCGGCGTTTGGAAGATCGCAGTGCTTTCAATCGATGGGGTCTTGGAACGCATTAATGATGGACTCTGGATCGCTTTCGGCGGGTTGGGCGTGGGAGACCGTACTCTGTTTGAGAGGAAATGAGTAGATTTAAGGCCATCCACCCCGAACCAATTCGGGTGCAGTGCAATCCATGCGTCGGTCAAGATGCCACCGAGCTCGACTATGCCTGCCTGCTCAGCCAGAGCGGTGTAATCCCGGAATTTCGACACTCCAACGCGTTCATAGACTTGCTTGTCTGACTGTACAAGGCTTGTTGCAATTGTCGAACGTAAAGGACGAGTAATGCCACTCTCTCTGGCCTCAACCAGGAGATGAACGAGTGGTTTGAACATTGTCCACGCTTGGCACCGTTTACTTTCATCATGTTCGTGTGATTCCGTAGTAGTGGACGGCGTTGGGGGGGAAGTGCTAGGGAAGAGCACTGACTCGGGAGGAGGAACATGCTTGCTCGAAGGGGCACCAATGAAATGCAGCCCCACGTTTCTGCTCTGTGGGTAATCCGTTGCGTGTTGTGTAACATAAGAGTGAGGATTTGACCTTGGCGTATAAGTAGCATCGGGGACTCTTTCCTTTGAGTATACTCGATGCGGGACAGACTGTTCGAAATTTGTATCATTGTCCTCGATAGGTAGACTTGTAAGACGCTCAAATTCCTTCGGAACTCCGACGCCGTTTATTCGTGGTGTCTGGCATACGCCGGCAATAGTTTCGGAGGGTGTCTTCATCGGCGCAACAGGTAGAGATGTAGGTCTGACCGTTGTGTGGGTCTGCTTGGTGCAGGAGTTGGGAATTGGTACCAACCCGGTCGGCGCCTTGGGCATTACGAAAGGCGATGCCAAGGAGTTGAGCCCTTGGTAAGAGGGAGTACCTGGTCTTCCCGAGACTGGCATGCCGTCTGCCGGTTGACTAGGTTCAAAGGGTAAACGAACGACAATAGATGAAGGTGGCACATTATCATCCAAAGGTAGCTCAAACGCGCCGAGCGACGGTAAAACAGATGGACTGCGGCTTGCGGGGCCAACGACATCTCTGAGATTGGAAGCGCTTGATCGTGTTGCCCTGGATGGTGGCGGGTTCTTCGCACGACTGTCCTGCTCCACCGCCGGAGGAGACTGCACAACAACGGTCGCGCTGCGTGTCTGGGTGGATCCAGTGGATCCAGAGGCGTCTCGAGAACGCGAAGGCGTTTTCGGGATAGGCAGTTCCGCAGGTGCTGGGTCGCTTCCTGCACTTGTAGATTTCGTTGATGATGCTGGCGTATGGGTAGATTCCTCCGTGCAATCGAAGCTCCTTGTGTTCTTCGAGTGGCCCGAGGGCTCAAGAAGATCGCGAGCAGTTATGGGTCGTAGGTTCGAGGCGCTTTCAGAAGCAGTAGAGTAGGGACGTAGAGCAGCATCTGGGTCATCGGGGGGGAGTGCCTGCAGCTCTCTCAGGAGCTTAGTTACGAGGTTGGGATCATTATCGGGATAAGGTTGTCTGACAGCCTGAATAGAGTCCACTGCTCCTGTACGGTTTCTTAGTACAGCTGCACTCCAATCGATGACGAGTGAAGCTTGACTCTCGAGGCTGGGTGAAGTATTGGGGGAGGGAACGACCAGGATGATTTGGTACTTGCGAAGCTTCAGGGTTGATACGGCGTACGCGTAATCGCGATCACCGGTAATAAGGATTATTGTAGCGGGGGAGTAATTATCGACGGCAAACGCGAGCATATCCACTTAGGAGCGAGACCCTATCTCAACGAGGGAATGGGTGACAGGTTGCATACACACCTAAAATCATTTTGTCTACAACGTCCTTTTTTCCATTGTGGGGACAGTCTATCATAGATAGACCAGATGACTGGAGCTCAGAACGGAGGACTACGGACTTGGGCGACTGAGCAGAAATATCGAGATAAGCTCTGAACGTCGTGACGGAGCCGAACAGGCGCGCTATACGACTGATGTTGTTCACGATATCATAACCTAGACCACATGAATTGGAGGGAGGGCTACAGTTTTCTGGAACGGTAAGCCGGTGAGCCGCAGTTAACGAATTAATGGTGAAAACTGACCGTAGTCCCAGAAGATGGCGACCTTGGGGTGATCCGACATAAGAGAAGGAATAGATAGTCGCACAGCACAGGACGACGGGGAATTTGTACTCGGTAGCCAGTGCCGTTACGTGGAACGTACATGCGGAGAACCGTCCACTGGGGCCCCACTACCCATGTGCATCCTGTTCGGAAGCATGCAGGGTCATCATATTGATCAGGAAAGCGTCAGAATAACGTACTCGTTCTACAACACTTTTGGGGGGCTCTCATTCGCCAAGGACTGTAGGCGACTCCAAAAAGAGCTAAGGGGTTTTAGCCAAGCTCATTGCACTCATTGAGCGCTTATAATTTCCTGATACTAAGTGCGCCACTGGGCGCCCATCATGATAAGTGTGCGAGACATCATGTCCCTGTGATGGAAGTATCCATTTGAGGAACTATGCGCAGCACAAGGGTAATGTCAAATTGCCGGGAACTACCACTGGCAGGGGAATCATGGTTGCAGGCGGCAAGAGCGAAACAACCGAATTTCATGAGTACTAACGGCGCAGTTCCCTGTTACAAGTCTACATTACTTACATCGCATGGCATTCGTAGAGATAAAAATACGAATGAATACCTAAAACAATGAGATCGTCTACTTGACTCTCCGTTGTAGTGTACTGAGATGATAGTTGATTCGGATGATCTTTGTGGTTTGGGGTAGAGGGACTGTGGCGCAAGGCGGTGTGAGGCTGTGAGCGGGGTACAGGTACACAACTGGGTGGGCGACCAACCGTCGTGCGCATGCAGTTGAACAGCGCCTCTGCCAGCTCCTTGCCCTTGACGGGATCTGCACAGAGAACGTCGCCAGTAGCAGCCCATCTGCCGAGCATGGCGACAAACTTGACCTTGCATGGTGAAACTGTGAGGGCAGGTAGTACGTGACCACGTCCGACCTCGATTTCTCGGTTGGACGCCAAATAAAATCAATACTCATGACGTAATCATATTTTACGGCACTGCGGATGCAAACGAAGTGTGATTTTCCATCTTTTCGGGGGCTGATAGTAAGTTTGTAACACAATTTTTCTGAATTTCCGATTACCGGAGTGGCGGAGTTGCTCTTTAACCTACTACACGCCAGTTCCACTTCGTAATCGCGCCAACAAAGAACTCGTCATGTGGGAGAGCCGGCAGACAAGCGTCACGAGTGCCAGCGACGGCTCGAGCCCACCTTTGCATACACGTCCACCATGGGGACGCCCCAGAGTCCCACGTCCAGCCCCAAATACCGTCCACCATTCGCCCCGTCGCTCGCTTCCAAAGACGCTTCAGAACAACCCCGACGCCGTTCATCAACCAGAAACCGATACAGACGACCGAGTGTACCACCCCGTTCAAGGTTGAGGTTGTGAAAGATCCCAGAGACAAGAAAAGCCCCAAGCAGGCTTCCAAGCCGGCCAAACAGGAAACTGCACGGCTGATCGCCCAGGTTCAAGACTTGTTGGCGAAACGAGATGACGCACGTGATGGCTAGGAATTTGTACGTGAACTGCACCCCAAAGTACGCCAACGCCGCTGTTAGAAATGATACAAGCATCGCTCACAAGAGTTCGAGGGCGGGGGGAAGGGTGTGGTCAAATAGAGAGCCCCCTTTGAGCGAGCCGAAGGTCTCGGGGGAAAAAATGCGAATGGTCTGCACACATGCGTCGAATGCCACTGCGTGAAAGACGACTCCGACTGCCGACGACAGTACGAAACCGACTTCGAGGGCCGGTTTTGGGATGACGAGTCCTCGGGGCCAACTCCATCCGATGCCTCGCGGGTTTATCAGCAAGTCCCAGGCGTTCCAACATGCCGTGGAAACACTGTCCAAATTCCGGTCGTCCACAGGACTGTAACGCCGATATCACACCCGTGCAAACGCCCACACAGCGGAACGTTTCCCCAAGACACACATTTGGGTCTGGGGTGGATCCCGTCAAAACAATGAACGAGTGATACTCACGAACAGCGTGGTGTTCATCTGGGCTTTCGTCTCACCCCCTCCCGATATATCTATGAAGGTTGCACGCCAAGCCAAGCACATCGTGACGGGTAAGAGTGTCATGCGGTAGGTGCGCGTTCCCTCGAGCTGGACCAGTACTCCCATCAAGTACTGACACACGAGAGGCGGAAGGATATACGCTAGAAAGGTAGTAACAAGGTCAATCGTTTGGGACATCACGAACACTTCAAGGACACTGGATGACCATGCCGTTAGGAGCTTGTTTATGTGGCAAATGAAGAGACTGACCTTGAGGCTCGATGCTGACCACCATGCAAGGGGTAGCGGAGTGGATCCTGCGTGTAATTTACTATCTATAAACTCAACTCGTTCGGGAGTTCCGTGCTGTTCGGGAGCTGTGACACCGGCAACGCTGATTCGATCATTCAAAGAACTTTCATTCCGTAAGGTGCTACATGGTACAATGAACCCATTTATTGACAGTGATCTTAGCGCTTAAAGTAGTAACTGGGACACACTGGTTCACAATTTCATTAGTACTCGACACGTCCCATGATGAGCATTTGAAAAACACATGTTACCAACGCCTGCTAAGCCGCTACGCTGTCGCACACTAGGGCACAGTCTCCAATGCCTGCTCGAAATCCGCAATAATATCGTCAATATGTTCGATTCCGACCGCGATCTACAAACGCCACCTCGTCAGTGAGCAAACTTGAACCACCGCCCTCCTGGCAAGTACCAACACGCACCCGAATCAAATCTTCCGTCACCCCCGTCGCCATCCGTTCCTCTTCCGTCAACTGCGAATGTGTCGTCGACGCAGGATGAATCACGAGCGTCTTGGCGTCTCCCACGTTCGCGAGGTTGCTCGCCAATTTGAGCCTGTCGACGACGCCGCTCGCCACGTCGAAATTTCCCTTGACGCCAAAGCTCAGTACGCCACCAAACGTGTTGGGCCGCAACAGCCTCTTTGCCTCTTCGTGGTACTCGTGGTTTGCCAATCCGGGATAAGACACCCATACAACCTTGGGGTGTTTTTGGAGCCATCTACGATCGACGTCGAATCCCGGTAACGATACGAGAAGAAAAGAGACACACTTTGCCAGAGAAAGCGCGTTATCGCAATGTCTCTGAGCGCGCAGGCTCAGGGTCTCGACACCCTGAATGAGAAGAAAGGCGCCAAATGGATTCAACGCTGGCCCGATATCACGCATATATTCCACCCGGAGCTTCGTCGAAAAAGCGAAAGACCCAAAAGCTTCACTGAACACCAACCCATGATACCCCTCCGACGGGGACGTGAACGAAGGAAATTTTCCGCTGCGGGTCCAGTCAAACTTGCCTGTCACCTGGCATGAGTTGGCGATCGGAAGCAGGTCCACAGTCATCGTACCCGAGTCAATAACAACACCGGCGATCGTATTTCCGTGACCTCCAATCCACTTAGTGGCGCTATGCACTATTAGGAGCATCAGGGACTGATCACCATAGCAATGAATTTACGGACAGACGATGTCTGCGCCCATGGAAATTGGCTGGATGAGATATCCTCCCATCCCGAATGTATTATCAACGATCAACGGGATACCGTTGTCGTGAGCAACCTAATGCGCGGTATCGCCAAGTGTCATTGCTGTTCACCTTCAAGATTTGTAGGCACCTCACCTTGGCGAGCTCTGGAATCGGTGCAACGTTATACTTTGGGTTGCCAATACTCTCGACAAATATCGCTTTCGTCTTGTCATCGATGGCTTTGGCAAAGTCTGCAGGACTGTCTCCGTTGACGAACCTGACGCCGATATCGTACTTTTTGAAGGTGACTGTCGGAAAATCTTTCAGCGACCCAATCTGAGGGCTCAATTCAATCAGGTAAACCTTTGAATTGGTTGTACGTCTGCAAAGAACGTGGATTAGAACGAGTCGAAATAAAAGACGTCAACGTACTCCTCCATACAGATAAGACCTATCCTATCGTGTTAGGAGCTCCAAGATCTAAATTCCGGACATGAACTACTCACGTAGAGACGATGTTGTCGCCTGCGCTGGCAATCGTAGATATCGCCAAAAACTGAGCGGCTTGGCCAGAGGCCGTCGCGACAGCTGCGAGCCCCCCCTCGAGCGCCGCCATGCGGTTCTCGAATACAGCCTACATGGAGCGATGTGTGTCACAGAACCGGACGGTCAGAGAAAAAGGGCACGCACGACGGTGGGATTGCTAATGCGAGAATAAGCGTGTGCAACCTCTCTGTGGAACGTGCGTCGATCAGGACAGTTCCTTTGGGGAAGATCATGGGTCCCCCCCCTGACGCACCTCAGACCGAAAACATTCGCCGCGTGCTACGTAAAGGGGGCAATTTCGTCGACATCAGTGTCCCCGTCGTGACGTTGCCCAACTTGCCTCCGAATTGTTGAACACGAAACTGGTCGTGGAATAGATGGGAACTGCTCGAGCGCGTGTCTCGGCATCAAGGTTTTGACCAGCGTGGAGCTGCAGCGTTTCGAACTGTTGGGGTTTAC
>JBBPRR010001073.1:0-13325 GCA_038093115.1 Hortiboletus flavorubellus | reverse complement strand
TCATACAGTAAGAGCCAGTTCGGGAAAGCAATCCCGCCCAGAAACCTGTGCGAAAAACCCCGAAAAGAACCCACTGACTGATGACATGAGCAACCGCATCCAAGCGGAGCTCCAACTTTCTTTCGCTACCCCCCCCTTTCCCCTTCGTCATTATGGCTCGCAAATCTGCGCAATCGCCCTCCAAGGGCACATCATCACAACCTCACACCAGCGGTGTGCAGGTATCATGGTCAGAAGCTGATACAAATGTGCTCATCGGTCTTGTTACCACCCACAAGGCATCGGCTGGTGAGGGCCTAAACTTCAAGGCTTCGTTCTGGAATACCGTTGCTGCTGCCCTCAGTAACCCTAGCAAAGGAGCACCCAAGACTGCCAAGGCATGCAAAGATAAATGGAAAAGGGTATGTAGTTTTCTCACCGATCAATCATATATTCGACTGATTATGTACAGCTCAGAAAGACATACGATGTTGTAACGTTGATGTGCAGTAAATCCGGATTCACATATACGCTCGAGGGAGGGGCTGGTATTGGGGTTGAAAACGAGCAAGTATGGAATGATTTTATCAAGGTATGTTTTAGTACGATGGCGTGCATCCTGGACTAACACTCGTTTCACCAGCAATGCAAGGATGCGGGCCCCTTCCGAAACAAGGGCTGGCCACATTACGAGGCGATGAAGGAGCTCATGCCATCAAAGGGCAAGGGCTTGAACCGTTTTTCTGCGCTAACCATCAGCGTGCCGAGTGCGGTTGGAGGGCCGAGTGCGGATGTGTCCGCCAGTGAGAGCGACAGTGGAGGGGGAAGTATTGGAACTGTAGGAGCGCCATCTACTGTGCAGGACACTCTCTGCATGGTGTCCGGTTCCAACCTCGGGTTCATGGCGATTGATACCGACCCAGATACGATGATGGCGGCCCCCATTTCCCAGCCGTTGCAGCCATTGGCTGACCAAGTTGCTCACCTCTCCTTTGTGCCACCGTCTTTCAGTACCCAGGACAAATTCGCGCATTCAATTGTCCCTTCATATCCAATATCGTCTGTCGGATCCGCCCACCCCCCCCCCTCCACATCTTCGGGTTATACCAACATGACTTTCAGTTGGCAATCAGATCCCAATACTCCGCCAACGCCAACGAGTTTCCCTCCCCCAACTGCCCCGTCCTCATTCAACGGTTCATCTATCAGCTCCGTCAAACCATCTTCCAGCATTTCTGCCCGCATGGAGCAATCTCGAAAGCGGAAAGGAGACGACGACGGCGGCTCTGTTGTATCCAGCACTGTGTCAGCTGCTGCACTCAGTACCTCGTCAGCTCGAAAGCGACGTGCAGGAAAAGGGGTGTTCAGCCGTGAAGAATTGGGTGAAAAGTTTGAGAAGTTGGAGAGTATGTGCGAGTTGATTTCTGGTCAAAGTGGTATTATCAAAAGTGCGGTTTCTGCCTTGGATGCCAAGGCTAGTGCTTCCACTTCCCATCCGATCGTTCAGGCAGCGAGGAAGCAACTGGTACAAATGGACGCAACTGTCATTCCCCCATCCGACGTCGTTCTCCTTTTTAAACGCTTCCACGACAATCATGATTTCGCCGACGGATATTTACAACTAACAACAACACCTGAACTTGCCGCTGCTCGACGTGCATGGTTGAAGGACGGGATTGAAGAGATGAAACGTAGCGCTTGAACTCTGTATTCTCCATGTTGTATGCGCTATTCCACTCATGTCTTTACATCATTCAATATCATGCGTCTGTGTGTATGTACCCCACAGTACGGAGTGAATACAAATGTCAAGTCACAAAGTTGCTAGTACTTTGAATACATCGTATGATAGCTAGACGGGGATTGGTTCACCCCTGCGGGCTCGTTCTGCAGTATAACTAATCCAAATATCATCAGCGATTCTTTCCCGCATCGCAGACATCCAGTCCCGGTCGGCATTGGTGGGTACACCATCGGCAAGCAAGCCGACTGTGTCTGCCGACTCATGGGGGGGCATAGCAGCTACAACGCGTTCAATATCCTGTAATTCGGCAGGGTCCCAGGTACGGATGGCATTGTGGATACAGCAGAGAGCGGGGGGGATGCGGCTTTGAATGGACATCGCATACTCAGGAGGCACAACAAGGATCCGGAAGCGACGCTTGAGCACACCGATAATGCGCTTGACGACGTTGCGGAGCTGGGCATGGCGGAGATTGTAGCATTCCTGTGCATTCATAGGACTGGCTACAGTTATTAAACCAAAAACATGTTTGAAGGAAAAGAGAGCGTACCGTGTCTGAGCGCGCCCCCACTCAGCCAAGTGGTAGCGCTGTCCACGATACGGAACCAGCAGCTGCCGGCAATTGGGATACCCTGCATCAGCGAGATAATATTTTCCGTCGGGTATAGTGAGGTCGGTTGTCCGTGCGTCGTGGTAGACGGTGGCATCTGCCATAGACCCTTCCCAGCCGCTGAGTACATAAGTAAATTGCATGTCGAAGTTGCAGCAAACGAGACAGTTCTGCGAAGTGAATCCCTTGCGGTTTCGCGTGGCATCCCTTTCGTCAGCAGCAGGGGCGCACGCAATGTGAGTCCCATCAATAGCACCTATGGCGTCTTGAAAGAAAGGGTAAAATTTTGGATTGTCACGGATAGAAGGATGAATGGGATCGTTTTCACGCGGTAGCCGAACATATTTCGAGTAGATCCCAGGTGAAGAGAATGCAAACAGCATTTTCTTGAAGTATCTGGGCATCGCTGTGAGCAATGCACGAAATAAGATTGATTGCGCACTTGGAGATTGTACCGTTAGAGCGCTGGAAACGCTCACCGAGATGCCTGACTGATAGGCCGGTGACGCATGCATAGAGAAATATCGCCAGTTGCTCTTCAAGGGTAACATGCCTGGAATTGGTATGGCCATGCTCTCGCAGTTCGTTCAGCAGAATTTTGAAAACGTGTTTGTGGACTGCAAGCTCAGTACGAATTCTTTCCGGGTGGCCATTGAGAAGCTCGGCAACCCAGCCTGCGCCAGAGAGGATAGATGTATGGTAGGGGATTGGCTCAGCCCTCTCTGTAGCATGTACGATCTCTTGAAAAATTTCTAGCAAGAGAGCAGACAAGGCAGCGAGTTGTACATGGTACCGAGCAATGATGTTAACCAAGAAACGCCTATCACGGACCTCATCGATCTCCCCAATCTCATACTCATGATCTTCTTCAGACCCTTCTGTCACCAACTCCTCCCCTGACTCCCCACCGATCTCCTCCTCTGTGTCTGCATGGAACCAC
Source organism: Hortiboletus flavorubellus (assembly GCA_038093115.1). Taxonomy (NCBI): domain Eukaryota; kingdom Fungi; phylum Basidiomycota; class Agaricomycetes; order Boletales; family Boletaceae; genus Hortiboletus; species Hortiboletus flavorubellus. Next base: position 10,052 of record JBBPRR010001073.1, on the reverse strand, counting down.
CTGTCGGTCATAGGGGGGGTAGCGAAAGAAAGTTGGAGCTCCGCTTGGATGCGGTTGCTCATGTCATCAGTCAGTGGGTTCTTTTCGGGGTTTTTCGCACAGGTTTCTGGGCGGGATTGCTTTCCCGAACTGGCTCTAAAGGTAAATGGTCTGATGTAAGGTATTGCGTAAGTAAGCAAGTAATACCAAATATGGAATCAAGAATCCAACACATGCTGCAAAGTGCATAACACTCCCAACTGCTCAGTGATGATGGGCTCATCACAAGAACCACGGGATTGCAGTATAAAATAGGAGTTTTTCATACTGTGCCACATCTTGCCAAGGGTATATTACTCCCCACATGCATTGGCTTTCCCACCTCCTTGCCATCCTCTGTGCGCCAACATCGAATATTTTTTTCATTACCGCAGCTGACGACGTGCTTTGCATCAAGGAGGAACTCAACTAAATATATGTCATGTCAACCATCAATGATGATTGGTTCCGCTTTCTTTCGGTGAACGATATGGGAGGAGGAAGTGTTTTCGCTCGACTCTTGGGCCCTCTTCAGTATCATCCTTTCATTTGTCCCCCCAGTGCTCACCTTTCTTTCGCTGCGAGAAGGGATTCGACATACCTGGCTAGGTATCAGATCGATGGAATGGGGGATGCGTGGTCGTTTATTACTGGTACGTGTCGACCGATATACACGTACATTAATTCACACACCCACAACCACTTCATGTCATGGGCGCTTGCTCTGGCTGAAATGCACCCTTTACTTATTTGCTCTTGATGTCGCCATTGTGTACCCTACCAGTTGTCGACAGGGAAAATCACCCTTGAAGCTATTTCGAACAGGCACCAATTATGAAATGAACTCAGACCGCACAATGCTTATGATCCGACTCAAGAGGGTCATGCAACGTACTTACGCCGCCTGGCTTGTCCCTTTTGCAGGCAAGACAGGGTCATGGGTCCCCTTGGCCTGGTTCACAATGGATTCGGCAACCCTTGACATCCTTTCAAAGTGGTCTCAATCTCTTCTCCCCTACTTGGATGGCTCCCTGATACCCAATACCCCTCTTGCGCCGAGGGGTGTCAGTTATGAGGTATTTGACTGCCACTTTCAGAACTCTTCGAATACTGTATAATATTTTCGTCAAAGACGAACCTCAGTGATTGGAATAGGTGTCTATAACTAACAATCACGGTAAGGAACACCATACAACTGTCATCAACGTTCTGGGTCAACAAATCAGCAGCGTTACGCCACCATCAGCCAGCACCCGCACTAGGCACAACGGCTTGCAACTCACATACTCCTTACTGCCATTGCAATATTCAGCATTGTGCCCCTTGTTTTGTGTGCAAATATCGCCGCTATGTTGAGCTCGCCCTCATTTAATCCTAGTCCCTTTTGCATCTCGCAACACGAATTCTGCTCCTTTTGCACTTGCTAGTACCACTGGTCATCTACTCTGACCCTATTTCCATGGTAACACATGCACTGGGCAGCCATGGGCAACGAGGGAATCCTCTTACAAATTTCCCATTAAAGATACATGAGATGCTGTGGTGAGCCGTTCTGAGTGGTATTAGGTTTGTTTGATCTCCATTCATGAACACGGCACTATTTAATCGCACTCAGTTTCCGATTGTCTTTTGCATCGCAGTTCCATCAGGCGAAAACTATGGGGCCCAACGTCCTTGACGTCTGCCTCGGTAGTTTGGCATTGTACCTTGTTGGTCGTCTTGTCTGCAGGAGGACTCGTGCTCCCCTCTCACCCGGGGCACCCGGATGGCCGCTCATCGGAAACCTGCTCGATTTTCCGACATATGCTCCATATAAAGCGTTTGCAGTCTTGAGCCGAAAATATGGTAAGTGCATACAACCTTCACAAAAGCACATATCGGTCATTCTATGCCAGGTCCTATCATGTCCTTCAATGTGATGGGCGCGAAATACGCCATTCTCAGCTCCATCAAGGCAATAAAAGACATACTCGATAAGAACAGTGCCGTAATGTCAGACAGGCTACATCTTACGATGGGTGCTGGACTCGTGGGTTGGAAGGACTCCACGGTCTTTCTGCAATACAGTGACACATACTGAAAGCATCGCAAGTTCTTTCATCGGCAGATTGGTACCAAGACTAGCCTAGAGGCATTTTATCCTGCAGAAGAAGAAAAAGCGAGATAACTGGTATGCAATGTGTTGAAGAATCTGGACAATGTGATCGCGCACTGTTGCAGGTACAGCCTGACCACTCACTATGTGGTTGTGCTAATATGATATTTTTGGGAAAGAATGGCCAGTTCAGCAATCCTGAAGATCTTGCATGGTTATAGCGTCGAGGATGATGGTGACTCACTTGTGGAAATGGTTGACAAAGCCATAAACATATTCTCTTTGGTCATGACACCCAGATGGTTTCTGGTTGACACGCTTCCGATTTGTATGTTTCACATGCATCTTCAACCCATTTGAATTGGCTGAATGAAATTTGCTAGTGTGATACTTGCCCGAGTGGTTCCCTGGAGGCGAGTTCCACAAAGATGCAAAATGGTGGCGCAAAATAGTCAGAGAAACGGCAGACACACCACATCAGTTTGTCTTGGAGTACCTGATATCTTCAAATTGTGTTACTTGCGTGCTGATGTCGACTTAGGCAAAGGGTGACACTCTGCCGTCGTTGACGTCACAGCTACTTCAGGAGGGTGTTACTCCTGAGGAAGAAGAGATTCTGAAATGGGTTTCTTTCAATATGTACATAAGCATGGAATCAAAGCATGCCGCAGAAGACTATTCCACTTACGTTGAGCTTCGTTTTACGATCCATCAGGCGGAACTGACACAGTAAGTTAGATTCTTTTTCTACAAGCAAATCCACTGAAATGAGTGCATCTATGGCAGATACCGTACACAATAGCCGGATTTTTCCTTGCTATGACAATATACCCCGAGGTTCTCAAGAAAGCACAAGCAGAAGTGGACGTCGTTGTCAGAGACAGGCGACTTCCAACCATGAAGGATTGTGGAGTGCTTCCGTACATGAATGTCCTCTGTAAGGAACTTCTTAAGTGGAACGTGTTGATTCCTATGTGTATGTATTGTCGTTCATGTGCGTTTCTGCATAGAGTGATACTATATGATACTTCTAGCACCACACGCCGCCGCAGAAGATATCATCTACGAGGGATATTTGATCCCCAAAGGGATGTGTCTGCTCAGGAATATCTGGTTCGTGGTTCATCGAGAATGACATTTGATCTGACATTCGTGTGGAACGCTTATTGTAGGTTTATCCTCACCAACCCGGATATATATCCTGATCTAGACGTGTTCGACCCAGAGAGGTTCCTTGGCGAAAATCAGCAGCTAGACCCGTGTGAGATGTGTTTCGGGTGGGGAAGACGGTCGTGTCCAGGTTTGCTCCTGGCGGAGTCGATAATCTTCATCTGTGTTGTGATGGCGTTGGCTACGTTGGATATCTCGAAATGTATTGAAAATGGTGTGTAGGTGGTGCCGATGTATGACGTCAAGGAGACCATGATACGGTGAGTTTCCAGAGTTGTATTTTTTTGTGTCTGCTGAGGACCAGTTGGGCAGTCATGTGAAGCCGTTCGAGTGTGAAATTGTATCGCGATCAGAGAGGGCGGTGGAGCTTCCTCGCTCTTGATCAGATTCTATGTCCTGATGCCACCCATTATGTGGGGGGAGATTACTTAAACACCGAGACTACCTTGGTCATCTCGATAACCATTGACTACTTTTGCTATATGTACAACCAGACAAGCACAGAAATTTCTGAGTCATTGAGAGGCCCATCATATCACGTGTACTTGGGATGTGCGTGTTGGATCAGCACGGTGATGGTACGAATGATGGCTGTTGAATGATGAGCTCAGTGAGAAGGGAGAACAACTCAGCATGAGACTTGGTATACTGTATCTGGCAGGAAGGCTGCCGATTATCAAAGGGTCTCAAAGATCTCAAGCATGGTGACGGTGAGTCCACGGTTGTTGACCTAGTTTTGACCCCAGCTCCATGCGTTTTTTGATGCAGTGGACTGGAGAAGACGTGTGAACTTTCCTGCCAGAAGACCTTCAGAGCCTCGGACCAACGTGGGTCTCAACTCTTGTCCTGCCAGTGAATTCCCGCTCATCATCATTTGCCAGCATCCAAATGTGCTCGTTTGCATTGGGGACACTACATCCATCGCCCCCCATTTAAATTACTGATGGACCCCAGTTCTGGACAAGGGGGGGATGTAGGCTCCTGTCCTCGCATGCTCATGTTTGGTTTGATCTGATCAACTTACAGCCAACTTGAGCTCTTGTGCAGAAATCCCCGACCCTCGCTCCTTCACTAAAATCACGGTAGGCGACTCCTCCTTCACTAAAATCACGGTAGGCGACTCCTCCTTGTAGTTGAACGTATCCAGGCCAAGGTACAGCTTCCAACCTCCAGCATGGAATGGGACCATCTTTGTTTACATGCACTTGCATTGTCGCAGAAGCATGAGGGGAGGGCACCAAGGACAGCGAAAGATGGTTGATTTGGATCCACTCAATCCTCTTTAGGTGCACTTCATTGTCCCTCTCCTTCACTGCTATACGAGTTACCTCCCTTTTCAAATGATGATCATTCGAATCCAAACTCAGTTCTGCAGCATCATGCCGAACATCTAGAAGACAGTGCTATATCTGACCAGTGTCGCGGAGAGATGAGCTGTTTCCACTTGCACTATTTCTTCTGTTTCTCGAGAGCTGATTCTGGTCTGCTTGTTACTGTAGCATAGCGTCAGTTCTGGGGGTTTAGTCGGCGAGTCGGCATTTTTGGCAGGGTCATTCTCCTGTCTTCACATCCTGGTAGCTTGCCCAGGCTGCCTGGCCCTAATTGTCGCCACACCCACTCTCTCGCGGACTTGGAGCAAATAGTCGTTCGAGTGAATGTCAGATCGCTGCAAGTGCCAAAATGATACAACAACCAAAATGGCAAGGGGAAGTGAAAGCAAAAAGAGAATGGCAGGCCGGATAGGATGGTCGGCCCCATGTCCATTTAGTCAGGACTGGTCCAGTGACCTTCCTCGCAGAAAGGGACGTACAGGACAGCCAGACGCAGATTTTGACACCGACCGTGACAGTGCAGCCTGGTAGGATGTCAGCGTTGAGGGTGAAGTAGTATCAATGACCATGTCATCTTGTTGGAACAGATTTCACTAGATCCTAGGTGTGTGTTGTAGTCAATATGCAACGGACAATGATCAAGTGTCTGGCAGTGTGATGAATCAAAGTCGAAGCAGTAGGTCATGAGGCGGCTCTATGCCCTCATAATGTTACATGTGATGGTAGCCTTCACCTGCACTAGTGCACGTTCTACCGTAAGGAAGGAAGCTCAAGCTAAAGAACTCAAAGAGAGGAGGAAGAGGTTACAGACGATTGCCCAAGTGCGAGAAACTACAATACACAACAGTACCTAGACCACAAAGGTAACTGCTTGAATGTTGTGAAGGTGGAAGTACATCAAAGACCCAAGGCCAAATTCACAAGCCACATCTACTGTACGTCGACCGTGCGGATTCCGTCCATCAATTCAGCCAACGACGTCTCCTCACGAACTCGAACCATGATCAAACTATCCGCCGCGGCCCGTGTGTATTGCACACGTCCAAGGGGTGCAAGCAACAGTGCTCCAAACGGCTGTCTGAGCCGGACGAGGAGCCGCAATGCTTGCGTGGCATGATCAAACCGTAGAGCACCACACGAGAAATCCTGGTTGAGGAGAGGACTAATCCAGGGGTGAATAAGAAGTAATCCATCCATCCTAGAAAACTTGGTCGTGGTCTTGATCTCAACACCTCCGAGCATGGCTGACATCGCACGATAACCAGGGACGTCAGAGTCGGGATCGGATTCCAAGAGAGGGTCGAGGTTGATGAGGGGGAATACAATCCCAGGAAGTCTGAGCCGACCAGCGACGAGCGAAAGTGGAGGGAGATGGTAAAGCCGCTCATACAGCGCTGTGGTCATGGAGAGGTCAGGCAACGATGAGCGTAGTGCCGTCGCCAAGTCATCCATCTCGGCTGTCTCGATTGGGCATGGAATGTGCAATGGGACGATTTGGTTGTAGACAGTCAGATCCGCAGGGAGGTAGCTATGCTGACCACCCACGCTCCTCCCAGTCCAAGCGAGAAGCATGACATTATCCGAGCATGTCAAGATGTGTTCCAACAGGCGACCGACTGCCTGATTGCCCTCGCCGTACATGACCGGAATCATGACATTGAAAATGCCAAATAACGAATAGGCAATATCTTCCTTACGTGTCGTTTGACGCATGGAAGCTAGGTAGAGCTTCTCGCGGGCCCTCTCTAACCCTGGTTGAAGGCTGGCCAATTCCTGTGGGGCGAAGTTCATCGCTTGTTCCATCTCCGAAAGAATTATTGGTGATTCCTTGTGGTTGAAAATGTCCAATCCAAGGTATGGCTTCCAGTTCTCGGTATAGAACTGAACGACCCCAGAAGCAACATATTCTTGGTATGTCCACCCGCAAGTGTTCCAGATGCTCTTCCACAGACATCCTTTCTTCTGCGACTGCGACAGGACTCCAAGAAGATGGACGATGGTGAGGGAAGAGCCACGATACCACCTGAACATGGCAAACAACAATTCCTGCAGGACCCCCTTGTCAAGTTGATTTACGCAACACATGTCACTCCATGCCCATTCAAACTGGAGAGCATGCACGAGCTTGCAGAAATTTTCAATTTGTTGAAGGCGGGAGACTCTGGTAGGTTATATATGGGGGTCTTCTCGATGTCCTGGAATGTCGGCTCATTGAGTTGCCACCGGTGGGAGAACATCACATATTGGTAGAATTTCTTCACTTCCTCCCAAATATGTTCAAGGTCGAGGCGACTAGTCATCGAAGACCTCAACTCGTCGTAGATCACGAGTTCCTCAAAAGCCGCTGCTTGCTGGGTTTTGTCGTAAAGGCGGCCAGTAGTGGTATCGATGAGCACACGTGGCATGTCGCGGATAGTCTCCTGGATCTCCTGTTGAATGGTGGCAGTTGCATCGATGTAATTATTTCGAAGCTCTGTCCACTATCAGTCAGAACTTGCGGTTACCTACAATATGGACAGAATGGGTTACCGCGAATTTGGGGATCGCGAGATTGCTCGAGCTTTGAGAGCATCGTCCTGAATGCCTCGAATGCTTCACCATGACGCCCCATGCCATGCAATGCAGCATATTTCCCCTCATATCCTCTGTGGGATGATGAATCCAGCTCGATAACCTGGATAGTACATATGAGTCGGCGAGCCCCATTTGAAGTGACATGTGATCCAATCCATACCTCATTGCTGTGCTTAAGGAGAATATCGTCGACGTTTGTTGGATCAAGCAACAGTGCGCTTGAGTAGTATAGGATAGCCTCCTCATGCTTCTTGGAGTCCCTCGCAGTGTCTCCTAGCTTCTCTAGCTTCTCGACACAGCGTCCTCGGAAGTCTATAGGTGGGGCATTAGAATTAGTAGCCTGTTATGTCATGGTTGTAACCACCCACCGCGTTCCCATTCCCCTTGCTCATCGTGCATGGTCATGTCGTCTAGTAGCACATTCTGCAACTGTTAGAAACATTCGGCCACCTCCGTGAAGTGACCATCCCTTTCCAGAATGTCGCAAATGGCGCAGTAAACAACAAACCTCGGAATCTTGAACTAAACTGAATAAATGTCACTGTCTACATTTGACTTATCACTGAAACTGTACCTTAACGGCAGCTCTCAATGCTTCGTCCGCTGACTCACGAATCAACATTACGCTTGCCCACTTCATCAGCACCGTATTCAGGGTCAAGGGACTGAGTGATAATGCAGCAGAGTAAGCTGCGACTGCTTCTTCCTGCTTCCCAGCGTTTGATGCCTCATCTCCAACTCTCTCCAGCGTCATGATGCATCGGTGCGTAAACTCTGATAACAGCAATTAAGTACTCTATCCTAATGGACGATGCCGAAACTCACCAGAAAGCCAGTCCGTGATGAACTTGTTCTCCCTCACATCGTCGTCTATGGTATTCACAATCTTAAGAAGACACTCTGCGGCACCACGAATGTGACCTTGAGCATATAGGGATTCGCATTGATGCTTCTGCTCATGTGCATGGTTGATTCGGATGAGACCATCCGCTTTGTGTTGAGCGTTGGCAAGTTGAACGAGGAGTGCATTTGAGCTGTCATCGTGTGTGCGAAGATCGGCACGAAGAAAGCTGATGGTTTCGTTGAGGCTATCCTTTTCATTATGGAGCTCGTGAACAACTTTGTCAAGAGTCGATATTTTTTGATCTGAGGGATATGAGCAACAGGAAGAGTCAAGGAAGCACGAGCCAGCGAGACAATAAATGCACTCAAGCTCGTTTCCTGTGTATACAGTGATCTAATGATCTCGTTCAAGCTATCCTTTTTGTTCATTGGCTGCACATTGAGATCTGGCGAGCTCATTGCGCAGTTCTTGGACCGTCTTCTCGAGAACTGCAATTGTGCTATCTGGTAGACGTGAATCAATGAAATATCAGTCAGGGTATCGGGGGACATACTCAAGTTCTCTTCCTGAGCGCATAAGGACTTGAAGTTTTCTTCAGACTCAGCGAGATGGTTGTGCAATTGTCGGATGGTTTCCTGCGTGATGGGGGCCTGCAACGGCCGATAGAGGAGTTTGCGATCACGAAGTTGCTTTGCTTTATGCAGGGACACTTACATTGTCCAAGTAGTCAGACAGAAGGGTGTCACAGAGTGCCCGAAGGGTGATTTTCCTGTCTCTGCTGGTCACAAGGTCAAAGTTTGATGATATAGCCATGGACCAGATGACATGCGTGTACTCGATGACAGGCCCGATTTGCTGTCAGGTCGCCGTGTCCTAAAAAGACACCGATGACTTTGCGGAGGCTGTGGCGAATGTGCCATCGCTTGCTAGGGCGATACACGTGACGCTGTTACTGCTGTGAATGGGCCATTTTGAGAGTGTGGTCTTGGCGGACACGTCAACATGGTGGATATAGCCGTCCTGTGATAAGGCGAATAGTTTCTTGCTATCGCTCACCCAGGCGAGGGACTGGTTCAACGAGGAGTTGACTTTGACAGGGAACTCGATGAGGAGGCTGCCATGCTGACTGTTGTAGACCCGAACCAAGTCGTGATTAAATATGGCAGCGGTGATGAGGTGTCCGTCGGGTGAAAAATTTGCTGCCACCACATAGCTGTTGTGATCCAAAGGGCCGAGCAGTCGCTCACCAGCGGACAGCGACCAGATGCAAGCAGTGTGGTCACTTGATCCAGTCACAATTCTCGTCGCATCTGGCAAGACATCAACTGCATGCACCCAATCGCCGTGTGCCTTGACATCACAAAATTTGTCAAATTCCATCGAGGCCTGATAAGGTAATAGTGAGTCGCGGCCCCCTTGCCGACACGGTAACATGCGCTATGACGTCGTTCATGCTCGTCACGCGCGTTCAAGCACACGATCGCCTTCTGACGATGTCGTCCCTCCTACTGTGGGCACATATATTCTCCCTGACGATCCTATTTGTGTCGATAGCCAAATATATTCAATGCACAAAGTAACCGTGTCTTTAAGTACTGTAGCTCCTAACCCTCGTTGGCCAACAGTAAGCGCATTTCCCGTTCGTTCTGCTTAATCTGAGTGTGTGCGCTTTCGGTCTGATGTGTTGCGCAGCTCCCTCGGCCTGTTCCTGGAGTTCTCATCACCTTCCGATGGTGCCGACATGTTCGTCCCGGGCGCTGGTAAGTATGGTGTTGCAGCTCGCCACTACTCTCTGCTCCCCCTCGAGCTCGACGCTCAGGGGTCTGTTCTGTTGTTGTGCGGCTCCGTCAGGTGGTAAGGGTGGTGCTGAAGGGTCCGGGTGTAGTCCAGGTACATTGTGATCGTTTGTCGAGGTGCGCTGATGTGTTTCTTTGTCTGCCGACGCCGTTTGTGCGTGCGCCGTTGCGCTCTCTCTCGCCGTCTTTGACACCCTCACCTCAACCCTCACCTCACCACCTTG
>JBBPRR010001072.1:0-13330 GCA_038093115.1 Hortiboletus flavorubellus | reverse complement strand
TGAAAACAGTGTATTCATTTGACTAACTAATGCAATCAAACAAACAAAAAACGCGGGGGGAATTGTTCTTAAAATGGGCGCGCAGTACACTTTCTAACGCGCACACAATATTATTTGCCACGCACTACTTTTTAACGCGCATGCAATATTATTTGGGGCGCGTCGACGATAAATTGTAGCGGGATTAAATGTGCAGAAATCACGCCATAGGCAGAAACCTCGCTATCACAAATTAAATGTCGGCGCATGCAGAGATGTTGTATGATACGTATGGTACTACTATGTAGACGACCCAGGAAACAAGGGCCGGGGAAGTGGTGCGAAGTGGGAAGACAGATAAGCGGAGTATACAAAGATTAAAGGAGACCCCGGGCCCGGATCAGGCGGACTCTTTGTCAGTATCCGTCCATATCAAGCATTCGAGGGCGACGATTCCACGACGGGGGTGGGTCCACATGGTAGGAGATGAGACGGTACTGGCCTGTCTAGCAATAGTGCGTAAGTCGTCTCCTTGTGCCCGAAGTACTGTCGAAGGAGATGAACCAAACTAAGGTTTCCGTTGACGCGGCAGCTACCGAGTACACAAGAAGAGGCTATTACGTAACAAGTCATGGGAGCTCATAAAACGGCTTCATTTATAGTCTAAGCCCAGCTCACGCGGACCGTCACGGGGAACGTGGATGACCGCGTGTCACCAGCCGCATCTAGTCTCGGTTCCATCCATTCTGGTGGCGGGCGGAGTTTCAAATCTCCGCGACGGAAACCGCTCCAGAACGTTTGGTGCATTTCGTTTGGCAGGCCCTCCTGTCACGCTCGGTCTATTTTGTATAACGCAATCATTATTTGTCAGTACTGTAGTGCCCGCATGTCGCAAGATCTACCAAAATTGCCTACTACAGAAAGCTTCCTTCCGAATTCTCTATGTCCCCTGTATCCTCTAATCATGATCTCAAGCAAGATGAACCATGGTCCGAAGATTCCCTTGCCCATGCTCGGGCCAATGCTGCACGAAAATTCCAATATGACTCGGAAAAGACTCGGAAAGAACTTTCTGACCTCATCAGCAAAAGGTGTGATGGCAAAGTACCTTAGCCTTGGCAGCTCGATACAGCCGAGGCACTCTTGCTTGGTCTCGATGCAGTTGTTGTTGCGGGTACTGGCGCTGGCAAGACCTTGCCATTCATAATCCCGCTGCTGCAAAACGAGAAGAAAAATTTATCTTGATCCTCTCGCCACTGAAAGCGCTACAACGAGATCATGTGGCGGCTATCTTCTCCCCTTGTGAAATTCAGCTCACCGTGGACATACCATCCATAGAAACAACGATTTGAAAAGATGGGAATATCTGCCATTGACGTGAATGCAGATACCTGGTCTTCGAGACTGCAACAAGTACATTCTACTTACCTTGTTAAGCTCGTGGTAATCTCATTGGTTTGCAGGACCTAAAGCGACTCCGCTACCAAGCCTCATTGGTCCCGAGATGTGCCTTGAGCATGACGGGTTTCGTGAGCTGCTCAAGTCAACCAAATTCACCCTGCTCGACTTTGGTAGCCAAGGCTACTGCTCATAAGTGCCAATCGTGCACCTCGGATTTGTGGGTCTCGGACACAGTAAGCGTCTCCCCAACTGATCGCATGAAGAAATTTGGGCAAGGTAAGCCCGAGAGAGGACATTTGAGCAAGAACCTGCTTGACTTCAGTAGCCAAGGCTGAAGGTGACTCGACTGGCTCGTTTGCACCTGGGAATACACCTTCGTCCATCTCCGTACTGGGAGAGAGCGAAGAGGAGCGAGAACGTGATGGGGGGCTTGGGGGGGTGTCAGACCCGAAATCGGTATCGGTGTCCGAGTCGTTGTCATCACTGTCATGTTGAGTGAAGAGATCAGCCCGAAAACGGTCACTTTCGTGTGCTGAACAGAACGCCATGCTTCGAGGGGAAGTGGGGTGATCAGATTAAGATGGTACGCTACATCGGCATTACTATATTTAATAGTAGCTAAGTGTGACGACCCGTGATGCGTGATGGATGGGGGCCCGCTGCACGAAATGCACCAGGTTTAAGTTCAATTTTTACATCTTTCCGGCATCTGCTTACCTAGTATCAAACCAGTGCGCACAGACGTTCTGGTGAGGCTTCTGCATCGATATTTGAAACTCAGCTGTCACCAGAACGGATGGATCCGAGACTAGCCGCATCAGCAACTTGGAACGCCGCAAAACAGCACAAAATTTTTGTGGAAGGTACGTGGCTGGCATGACCTAAATTGGGTCGCTTAGAGCTCACCAGCCAATGAGAGAGCTTCAAAATCACCACATAGGCTGTCGGAGAGACATCAAGCGATAACGTTACTCGTCTGCTTTTGCAGATGCAGGGGCTGAGTACATATTAGTATGTCGCTCTGCCAATTGGCTTTCTGAAGCAGGCTTTGGGATGAGCTGCACTCGTTTCTGTTTGGAAGGACCCTTAATTCCCTGTTTTGCCCACGGCCTGTCGTCCAATTACGGCTAAGACTTGAGTGACATGTTCAACAGCATCTTTTCAGATCAGTGCCTATGATATACAACTCCCTTTTGTGGGTGTCTCGTAATGTGTGGTTGGAGGTGGCGCAGAAGGAGCAAATAACTGTACCATTCCTTTTTTATTGGCTGGAGTGGTCAAAAACCTCGGCTAACTCGGTTCAAGGTGCCAGGTTCCCCCCAGGCCATCGGGCTGGCTAGTGGCCCTGTAGACAAGGTAATATGGGAAGGAGCCTACCTGGAGGACCAGCGAAACTGGTTTTTGGTTTTTCACACGAATCTTATTCGCTCTTATAATAGTCAAGTGGAAGCAATGGTCCACGCCGCAGTGGTTCTGCCAACCCTTGTCAACTTACCATGGGCTTAACATCGCAGCTCACAAACATCCACCACCATCTCATTGCATTCTTTCGTCAGTTCATGTCACAACCCCCTCCGACAGACGTTCACGGCCTCTTCATCAGCCATCCTGGGTTTGTGCTCGATACCTACGGATGGCATCAAATGCTGCGCAACAGTGCTAATTCATGCAAGTTGGAGCGCATGGAGTTTTGCAAGACAAAAAATGGCAAACTTCATGAGTTTCTTATCCTCTATTTCTCCCACCACACCCATGCATCTGCCCGTGCAGCGGTCATTGTAGACCGTGCCGCAAAGGAACCCTCTGTGTCTTCTGTGATCGTTTCACCAAGTCTTCCCTCTCAGAAGACCACACCGGCACTCGACACGGTGCACGTTGTGGGCCAAAATGTCAATTTTGATGCCTACCTCGCCAGCGCCTTTGGCGAATACCATAAACTCTGCGTGCTCGAATACTACGCTCAGTTAGATCCAGATTCCTTCATGTCCCAGCCTCCCTCGGCAATTCAACTTTCGATCCTTCTCCTTGTTGTCACTAAGCACCAACCAGACTACAACCTATACGAGCACAATTGCTACTGGTTTGCGGACATGGTCTTTGAGGCTTCCAAGAAGCTCTTTCCAGGGTACCGAGAGTCGTGTTATAAACACGATGACCGTGGTCGTTGCCGTTTGAACCTTCCGATGCTTGCTACGCACAACCTCCAGGACATCTGCAAAGAGTACAGCGTCGAATGGGGAAAGTCTCCGCAGATGGGCGGGGTGGAACAGGATGTAATAGACCGGCAGGTTAGCCTCCTTACTGATTACTTTCGTCATCAATATGTATTCCTTTGTAACATCGACAGGAATGGCAGCAAAGGCTGGATGAAGAGCGAAGAGGTCGTGAGGAAGAGCGGAGAGCACGTGAAGAACTCGAGCGTAAGCACTGGCAACTACAGGCTGAGTTGCAAATGGTTAGGCAAGCACCGCCGCATGTGGCTATGAATTGAAAGGACGGGTCGAGCAGACGTTACTTTGATTCTTGTATCCTGCCTATGGTTTATCATTGCTTCGTGGGGGAGGAGATGATGCCGCCCCGTGGCCCGGGAAATTTCTTCCCAAACAAGGTTCCTGCCAACGAAGTTCCTGTGGAAGCCATGTGGAACGCACGACAGCCATGCTAGTCTCGAGCCAGGAAATTCGGGTGAACGCGGGAAGCAGATCCTTCCTAGGAAGATCCCGTACTAAGAGCGCCTTCCTCTTTAGAACGGCTCGAGTTCTGCGGTCCAGAGCGAAGCCTTCTTTTGCGGTCAATTTTATATATATTTGGTTATATGGGTTGTGGAGGCACGGGACACCGCTACATCGTATCGGTTCTTTTACAGGCTGCCGTAGATAAAACCCGATCAGTAATTCCCACGAATCATGCCAAGTCCCAGGTGGCAAATGCTCATTGGTACCAACGTCCACCTTTGACTCACCCAGCGTGACGCCCCAGCAGCTATCTCACCACAGGCGCGATGCCCGAATGCGTAACGCCCAATGCCCGAGCGACTCCCCGACACCGACCATGCCCCCAACTACTGGCACCCTACACTGGTGCAATTAATGTCCCGACGGTCACCACGCCCAAACCACATGTGCTCGCTGAAGTCCAGTTTTTTTTGGTTATTGCGGCGCCACGGGATCCCTTCAATCCATCCCATCCGTGGACCTGACCCATACAACGCCACCCGTGCTTAGTTCTAGCATCCGAGTACGTTCTGGTTCCACATCAATATCAAACAGTAGGTTATGGCTATCTTCGAACGATCTCGGGGAGGTGACAACGAGTAGCTGAGGATTGCTCTGTATGGCGAGACTAAAAAGGTCGGGTAAACTACGCACGTTGGATACCGCCTGAGCTGAAAGGTTCGTTCAGTTCGACATCCATGCAGTGATATTCGCGAAGACGCATGAAGACGGGTGCGGCGGCAAGGTCGACGGACTGATCGCTGAACGACGGAGGTATCTGAGGTGTTTGCATGATACCTGCATAGAGGTGGTCGTCAAGGTACTTGAATGCGTGATCAGATCACCGAGAAGCTAGACGGTGCCAATATTACACACTAGCATTCGGCCTTACCAACGGCCGCTGAGGAGGCCCGGGGTGTAGTGCTTACGCTTGAGAGAAATGGGAGTAAAGAGAGAGTTGCAGTCGGCGAGGCGGTTCCAGTCATCGTCGAACGCTGGGAGCGAGCTTGTCGTAGTCCTTGATGTCGTTCCACCACTCCCCCATTCCCAGGAAGATGTTGAGACGAACTTGGCAACCTTGTGCTCGTTGAGTTCCCGGACGTCTTCTTGTGTCGGGGCGACCAAGCCGCGACCGAACTGGAGGGCATGTGCGGGCGTTGGAGGGAGCTGTGGTGGGACGGCGACGGGAAAGACTTCGCGATGGGAAAAGTAGATGAGCTTTGCCACGATGGCTGCAAGGGGGACGCCGAGTCGGATGTCGTTGACATGGAAGAGGGGCATTGTACGCGCATAGCCGTTGCGGTAGCGCGGGTAGGGCCTATGGACGGTAAGGAGCGAGTGGGGAAGACCAGCGGTAAGGCAAAGGGGCGAGGGTACGGGGGAGACGAGCTTACGCGGACGGGCATGAGGACGTATGGGAGGATGAGTCTGGTCATCTGGGCACGTTGCGCGGGTGAGATGCTCTAGCAAGGGTGTTGGGACTGAGCGAGGATGAGTGGGCGTCGACGTACCTGGAATAGTGGTGAGCCAGAGCAACCAGACGGCGAGGGAGTTGGTCTCGTTCTCGGCTGGCCAACCGTCGATGGAGTCTTCGTAGAGGCGTTGGCGGAGGAAGGCGTCGACAAGGTCAGGGAGACCGGTAGCATCGAGCTGGCAGCGGTTCTTGCCATCATTTTCCAAGAGCATGGAAAAGTAGGTCCAGAAGGTGTGAACGAGGTTGTCCGCATGGATGTTGTCAATGCCGCGGCGGATGGACCTGAGGGCGTTGAAATTGGCGCGGAGCTGGGTGTAGAGACCGAATGCATTGAGATCACCGAGACGACGGGCGGGGGCGGAGGTCGAAGGAGAGGCGAAAGAGGGAGGTGTACTATGTAGAGATGTTTCTTGTTCCTGAAGCCGAGGGCGTTGTGAAAATGGCGCGAGTTGGGGAGGAGGGGGAGGAGCGCGGACGGGGGGGATGTGGGGTGATCGTGGAGGGCGAGGGCACGACCTCAGCTGGGTGTCCACTTCATTTCCCTATATGCACCTTAGCGGTTCTGCCACTCTCACGGTAAAGTACGCGGAAAAGGGACACCCCTATCCGTCCGTCCGCCTTCTCCTCCCACTCCGAGTCGACTTTCTCCATTTCGGCTCCCTTTCATCTCTTGGTCCACGTCTATCCTGTGATCCGCGACTGTCAACGCTGCGGTTTATCGCGCTTTCTCATAAACTCTCCTCCACTGATACACGTCATTCAACCTTGGCCTTCCCCACACGGCCATGCGTCGTGCTCAATAATCGACCGCCCCCTTTCTAATCGGACCCTCCAACACGATTCTGTTTTGCTGACCCCGTATGGCTTGAAACCCATCAGCAACGCGGGCGCCAAATGCAAATTTTCTTCCTCATTGGGAATAGCACAGCAACTGTTTCGTACTTAGCCTGAATTCTTTTCGCTGAGGGGAGCACGGTTGTCCTGGCTTCCATACAAAAGCGTGGTTGAGACTTGCTAGTTATCCTCGGCACTTCGACTAAATTCCCAGTAGTCTCTAGCCATTTGAGATAGCACCCTCACTGGCAGTGTGTATCAGTATGTCCTTGATCATCATGGAATGGCTCACGTGTAGGTTTTGATGACAGCCATGGTCCGGTGTCTTACTGTCTGCATCCCCATTCCGAATCTGGGGTCGCAACCATGCCGACTTGGAGAGAGTAAGCATGGTCCCATGCGGCTTGGAAGTCCTCACGGGGCTGCGTCAAAGCACGGTGTCCTCGCTGGGCCCGGGCCTATCATACGCCAGCGATAGTGGTTTCATATCCCAAACTTTGCCATTTTCATATCACATTTGCGGCCAACGAGGATGACGCGGGGAAACCATGTGCCCAGAGCTTCTCTCCAGGCCCCCTGCACGATGATTCGCACCCAAAGTGCCCTCTGCAAACGCCAAGTTCACTCGACGGCTCCCAAGGCCGTCGCACCAGAACACACCCTCACAAGCACCAACACATATCAGGTCGATGGCCAAAACAGATAACCAATCTAGGTAGGGCATACTCCACAAGCGCTTGGACGTGAAAGGGTGCTCATCTTCCTGAAAGCCTCCCCTCACGCCTCATTTCCCGCAACGTCGTCGTCGTAGGTGAAACCGGGGTTGGCAAAAGCTCTTTTATCAACCTCGTCACCGGCTCAGACAGCGCGACCACCGCCAACGATGTCTGTGGCGTCACTACCCGTACGTGCGCGCACGCTTGGGAAACGGGGGCCCGCACACACGCGTTTCGTCTGTGGGACACACCTGGGCTGGGCGAGGGCTCGTTTGGGAACGTCACCCCTAGGGCTGCGCAGCATGCGTTGCGGTCGCTCCTCAGGGAGCTCAACAAGGAAGGCGGGGTGCACCTCCTCGTCGTGTGCATGCGCGGCATTGCGAGAATCACGAGGGGCATGAGACAGACGTACGACGCCGTCCTGCGCATTCGTGACCAGGTGTCCCCGCAGATCCCCGTCGTGGCTGTGATCACCGAATTGGAAAAACGGTGCGATGAAGCCAACGTCGTGTCCTCGATGGAAGAATGGTGGACGAGCAACGAGAGCGTGCTCGCCGCCTTTGGCATGTCGTTTTGTGGTCACGCTTGCCTCACGACCCTCCCCGACGACTGTCACCCCCAAATGCCGGGTCGCCATGCCGAGTGCCAACGCCTCGCGCGAAACCTCCTCATTGACTATTCCCTCCCATTCTCTCCGCGTGGTGAGTCCATGCGGATGACCAACACCAGTCTCTCCCTCAAGCTCACTCGCAACATCGTCGTCGTGGGTGAGACTGGCGTCGGAAAAAGCTCGATCATCAATCTAGTGGTCGGCACAGACAGCGCTGTCGCGACGAGCGACGTGGGCGCTGTCACCGTCGGTACGAGCTATCACGACTGGGATCTCTTACAAACGCAAACGTTCCGTCTCTGGGACACCCCCGGACTGGGTAGAGGCCCTTCCGGCAGCACGTCTTCCAAACACGCATACAACGCCCTGCGATCCCTCCTCACGGAACTCGGTCGTGGGGCAGGCGTGCACCTCCTCCTCATCTGTTTCCGAGGCGGCCGGCGCGTCACCAAGAGCATGAAACAGACGTACGACGCCATCCTCGCGCTCCGCGATCGCGTCTGCCCCGAGACCCCCCTCGTCGCGGTCATCACCGAACTTGAACGCAAATCAAACGCAAGCGCACGCGACGTCCTCGCCGGCATGGATCAATGGTGGCACGCCAATGCAGGCGACCTGTCCGACCTCTCTATGACGTTCGCCGCACACGCGTGCATCACCACCCTCGCTGACGATGCGCACCCCGCCATCCCGGGGCGCCGCGACGACTGCCAGCGGCTCGTACGCGACCTCATCATCGACCACGCGCTCACACCGCGCAGCGTCCCCGCCCAAGACCTCCACGTCATCCTCTTTGGCGAATCCGGCGTCGGCAAAAGCTCGCTCGTGAACCTCCTCGCGGGGTGGCACGTCGCCGAGGTGTCGCCCGACAGCGTCGCATGCACGCTCACGGCGACCGAGTACCAGTTCCAGCTCGGCGCGACGACGATCCGGCTCTGGGATACCGTCGGGCTGGAGGAGCCCGAGAGCGGGACGAGCGGGTACGTCGGCGCGATCGAGAGAGCGACCGAGTTGGTGCAGAGGCTGAGTGCGTCGGGCGGTATCAGCCTCTTCTTGTTTTGCGTGCGCGGGAATCGGGTGACGACGACGATGCAGAGCAACTATCGCTTGTTTTACGAGGTGCTGGGTAACAAGAAGGTGCCGATCGCGTTGGCGGTGACGCATCTCGAGCGCGAGCGGGTCATGGAGGGGTGGTGGGAGCGTAATGCGAGGACGCTGGAGCAGAACGGGATTCGCGTCGGTGGGCACGCGTGTATCACTACGTTGGAAGGGCACGCCAAGTACCTCGAATCGCGGGAAGCGGTGCAGGAGCTGCTCTGGCAGTACGCAGAACAAGGCAAGTTTTCGATGCCGTCCGAGACGTGGCTCGGTCGAGTGTTGAGCGGGTTGAGCGCGCTGCTGGGACTTGGGTTTCCCAAGGGTAAGGACTTGGTGCGTTTCTTGACGAAACGGTGTCATTTGGAGCCCGACGTTGCACAGAGGGTGGCAGCTTGCATAGAGGCTACGACGGAGATGTAAACATTCTCAGAGGACTGTAATCATATATCCCCCCCCGTCTTTACACGATGCGAGACAATGCTATATCATCAAACTCTGTTCAATCTCGCCCATCAACATCGTCGCATCTTTGCTACTGGTCAAGACTGCCACGCGCGTTAGCCATGATGTAAATGCCAACAAAAGGCACACGCACCGATAGGCTCTTTTGGATGGAAATCGACCGACGTCACGGTCCCCTTGTGTCCAGGGAGCTACGCATGTACACGTATCAACGACCGCACGCAGAGAAAAAAGAGAGACGCAGACAAACCTTGTACAACACCCGCCCGTTCTCAACGTCCCAAATGCACACCATCCGATCCGCACCGCCCACCGCGACGCGCCGCCCATCGTCGTCCCTGCTCCATGCCCCCTTCAACAGCGTGTTTTCGAACCCGGCAGGTGCGCCTTGGAGGACGCGGTGGATCCGGGCGGGGGAGGGCGAAAAGGGACGGACGTCGTGGATGATGGTTTGGGAGGAGAACGAGGGCGAGAGGAGGTAGGACCCGTTGGGGGAGAGCGCAAGCGACGTCGGCGTGTCGGTGTGTCCCGTGAGCGCATACACCTCTTCGTTTTTCCGCACGTCGTACACCTGTCCGGGTTCCCCATGAACCGTTCAGCGCAGGGGAAAGGGAGGGGGGGGGAAGAGGGTGAAAAAAAGAAAAACACGCACGTGAATCTCATTGTCCAGAGCCCCCACGTACACGTGCTGCCCGTCCGCGCTCCAACACACCCCCGTCACAGGACATCCCACCTCCCACATCGCCACGCACTGCTTCGCTCCCTCGCCCCCTTCCCACACCTTGACCGACCCGTCGTCCGAGCCGGTCACGACGAGTTCCACCCCCGCCCCGCCCGCCATCGTCCGGTCGAGCGCATTGATGATCCCTCGGTGCGCACGGACTTTTTTGATCCGTTGGCCGGTGGTGAGGTCTGTCAGGTTCAGGACATGGTCTGCGGAGACGGTGTAGAGCGTGGGCGAGCAGAGGGACCAGTGGAGGTCGAGGATGGGGGCTTTGTGGAGGCTGGATAAGAGGCCGTAGTTGGTGTTGGGAGGGTAGGTCCGCCAGAGGGCTGTCCGAAACGCGTCCCGGAAGGATAGGTGTTAGGGTAAGCGCAAAGGGAGGAGGAAAAGAAGGGACGCACAGACGCTTCTGTCGGCAGAACACGCTGCAATGTTTTGCCCGGTAGGATCGAATCGACAGCTCAATATTTCGGCCTTGGCAAGGTGTGCATGAGCCCCCCGAGCGATGTAACCGCATGCATCGTCCCACTTACTGAATGCGCCCCGCTCAGGCTGATGATGGGTGCCTCGAGGTTGCTTGTGCGCTTGACGCTACGGACGAGGCCTTTTTGGCGGTCATCGCCAGATACGACGAGCTGGCTACGCGGTGGTGTGTTTGAACGAGCTCGCTTCACGAGTTGGCCATCTCCAGGTGGGGACGGGCCTCTTTTCGACATGGTCGACCGTGAGCCTGAGTTGTGGTCGACAAAAGTGACAGTGCCAGCAGTCACGTGCCCAGTACATACAATCAAAGCGTCTTTATAGCGACTCAACCGCGCTGTCCTGCCGCCCATCTCACAGCGTCCCGCCTTCCTTTGGCAACATCGACACCAAACCATATCACAAGAGACGCAGTCGTACAGAGCCCAAACAAGAACGGGAATCCCTGCCAATTATCCTGCGTCTTGTCGATGATCGCCTGGACGACATACGGCCCGACCATGGACGAAGCGCGGTTGGAAAGGCCAAACAAGCCAAAGAACTGCGCGTGCACGGGTCAACACTAGGTCAGGGGGGGCGACGGACGACGTACCATGTTGTCAAACCCGGGTGGAGCCAGCTCCGCCATCATCGTTTGCGCAAAGGCATAGTATGGCGCTTGGAACAGACCGAACAAGACATTGTACGCCCTGGATTCGATCAGAAAGACGAACGTGCGCATGTACTCTCAAGCTTTCTCACCAAAACTCCCAGACGTTGTGAAACCTTGAACGGGACCTTGTCATGTACCAGACAAAGGGAAATATGATCACGACTTACCCAAGCTTGTCGGTCCATATGCCGATCATACCCCAGAGTGGGATCAGAATGGTCACGACATTAGTGACAACAAACTGTGACAATCAGGAAGGTTATGAGCATAGAACGTGATATGGACATACCATTTTCTTTGTACTGATCTTCCAGTAACGTTGAACGTACCAGAAGACGAGAGTACTGATGGTTGACGTGATAGCCTGCGACAAACCAAGATACGTGCTCTGTAAAAACGAGAAGCTGAACTTGTCATTCTGGCAGATGGACACGAGAGTGCCAGTGGTATTGAGTCCCTAAGGGCGCGTTCAGCCAAGTCAACAAAGTCAGTAGGAGTACTTGCATCAGCCAAGAGGAAATAGGCAAAGAGATACACAAAGGTATACGGAAGGTATTTATAAGTCTTGAGAGCTGCCCAGATCTGAACTCGATGTAAAGATGGTATGCTTCAGTGGTGGTAAAACTAATTGATCACCTGCTTCCATCCGATTGTAAGGTAATTTTCGCCTTTGGGTAGAGGGGGACCTCGACGAGGAGACTGGTATACGACTAGCTCGCGATCAGTCACACATATTAATCTCTCGATGACGAACGCATACACCACCAAATTCCGAGGAGAACCCAATACGAGTTGTCCCTAACGCAGATTCAGTGATGAGCCCACCCGAGAGGAAGAAAGAACGCACAGGACCAGCGTATAGTTGTCAACCTTAGGGTCGTTGGCCGTCTTTGGCGGAAGGAGGAGCGCGAGGTTCAAAAGGTTCACGACCACATAACCGACGTTGCTGTGAAACTGATGCACAAGAATGAGCATAGAATCCTACGGCAAGCATTCCTCGAACCCACGGTGGAGATATTACTGATCCTGTTCTTCTCGAGGGATTCTTCCCTCTCATACTCCTCGACCGAAATGTCGCCATTCTCATACTTTTTACGTAGACTGCGGGAGTGAGGGGTATTACGAGCGAGACGGGGGAATGCAGCAGCATAGAAAACCAAGGTCGCCCCGTAGGAGACGAATCCGACGATATAGAGCCCCATCGCGAGTTTCCAGCGATCGGGAGCTAGACGACGTCGTTGAGTGCGCATCAACACCCACATTCGACCAGCACGTACATGTGAGCGCCATACACGCATACTGGGCAGCCCAACAGACGACTGTGACGGTGAACAAGAGCCAGCGACCAAAGGTGCCATAGTCGGCTGCGGAGCCGATCGTCGTGAATATGGCGGTCATGATGGCAAAGCTCGTCCCGTTGGCAATGAGGACGACGCTCGCAACAGACTTTGTGCCACCCATCCAGGGGAGGACACATTGCCCCGAGGCGGTGCTGGAAAGACAGGACGAGCCTGGTCCAACGGTGGGGTCGTAGCCAGCGGCGGTAGCGAGGCCTTGGAACAACGTCTGGGTAAAGCCGAGAGGACCAACACCCTGTGGCGGGATGGATGGGATGGAGGATACGATGTGGAACGAGGACTCACGTTGTCGCCGTTGTAGTAGACTATGCCCGGGTGAGGTCAGTAAACAAAGAGCGTGGACGGGAGGACGCACGATAGTAACTCCAGAGTTCCTTCCTTGTGACTATGGGCTCGTCGTCGCGCACCGTCGCGATGAGCACGGAAGGCTTGTCAACATTGTCTTTCCAGTCTGGCGTGGGTTTGCCATTGTCGTTTGCGTCGGTCGAGACGAGCGACATGGTGGCCGTCTACGCGTAAAGAGCGGGATACGCTCTCTTATTGTCCCCAGAAAAGATGATCGCATGATCCCGATCGGCGTGGGATGATGTGAAGGCTTGTCTGACCAAAGATGTATGGCCGCACTTCGGCAGAAATTTGTAGACGGGGTTGATCCAGGTAGCCTTGACACCCGGTTTGTGTGCGTACATGGGTAAACTTGGACAACAACGTCGACTGGGACCTAATAAAGAACAAAGGGCCCTCGGGGTGCACGAATGGACACTCCATGTATGGGATCGCTGTTAACGGCAATCAGAATACTTAGAGGTTTGCAAATTTACTGATCGG
>JBBPRR010001071.1:0-13334 GCA_038093115.1 Hortiboletus flavorubellus | reverse complement strand
AGTACTTGATGAAGGGGTGGCACCTGTCCAAGGTGCTTGATAAGGGAATCTACCCTTGAGGAAGTGAAGAAAATAAAAAGATAAATGCATCAAGCATAGTTGCAAGTTGGCAGCTGTTACAGTTTCCATATTTTCTATTTCCACTGTTGTGCTCATGCCCAAGGCGATCTACAATGACACTTACTCCAACAAGTCCTGGTTGAGTGGTGCTCAGGGCATACTGCCGCAGGGGGAGCAAAATCTCCACATTTTCTATTTCCACTGTCATGCTTGCGTCCGAGGCGGTCTGTGATGAACACTCCATGAGGTGGGGCTACATACTAGGAAGTACTACATACTACATCTGTAAATACCATCAGCCTGCTGATGAGACGGTTGACACGAACAGCACAATGCAATCAAGCAAAAAAAACGTGGGGGGAATTGTTTTTAAAATGGGCCTGCAGTACACTTTCTAATGTGCACGCAATATTATTTGGCACGCAGTACACTTTCTAATGCACATGCAGTATTATTTGGCACGCATTGACAATAAATTGTGGCGGGATTAAATGTGCAGAAATCACGCCATAGCGGTCAGGGACTGCCGTGCTTGCAAGATCTCTAATGATAGCTTTTATGCCATGGCCCGTGGATCACGTGAGCATGGTTGTTAGGCTTTCTGTTGTATAGGGCACTGTCACCAGCATAAATTTAGTTCACCGGGCGGAAACGAACTTGTTTGGTGCGCCTCTTTCAGGTTCCTACTATGGCGAACTTTGACGGACGTCCCGACGAGGAAACCCCCCTTCTCCAGGCGAGGTCCAAGACAGCTGTGCCATGGGGTCAGGTTAACCTGATCTTCGTTGCCCTGATTGCGGAACCCATGTCGTCTTTATATATTGTTCCTTTCATCAATCAGGTCAGTCAACGGTTGTTCCCGCACTTGCGATATCTGACGCTTGCGCGGTGGATCCGTTTCCATACTAAAAAAAGCTTATCGGCGAGCTCGGCATCACGGGAGGAGACGATCGCAAGATTGGTTATTATGCAGGTCTCATCGTAGGCATGCAGATATTCACAGAGATGCTGCCATACTTATATTTATGCAGGAATCCCTCTTTTTCGTCGCGGAGGCAATTACGACGTGGCAATGGAGTCGGTTATCTGATTTTATCGGTCGCCGACCCGTCATTTTGATTGGCTTGCTCGGTCTCAGCGTGTCCAACTTCGCCTTTGGCTTATCGCGGACCCTGAGCACGCTCATCATCAGGTAAATGAGGTTGACCTCTTGTCCGAATGTCGACTTAACGGACTCCCAAGTCGATGTATCGCTGGCATCCTCAATGGCAATGTTGGGGTGATGAAGAGTATGATCGGCGATTTAACAGACCACAGCAATATGGTTCAGGTCATGGCCATGTTACCAGCCACTTTTTGCGTCGGGGCTACCATCGCGTGCGTTTGTGCATCTGACCGAAGTGCTGAATTTCCGAGGCTCACACTACCTTGTAGTCCGCTATATGGCGGCGCACTCGCGAAGCCGCAAGAGCGATGGCCCTACATCTTCGGAGGTGAATTCTGGGCAACGTACCCGTACTTCCTCCCGTCGTTGGTTTCAGGGTGTTACACCTTGTTAACGTTCTGGGTCTGTGCGATATTCATGAAGGAGGTAAGACATCGACGTGCTTCGGCGTGACTAGGGATCACGCATTATTTTAGTCTTTGCCGTCGAAAACAAGGAAAAAGCCTGGATCGGAAAGGCTCACAATCGAAAATCAAAATCCTCCGGATGACCCACCCACGGACGACGCACGACCCATACCGATGTTGACCCTCTTGAAAACTTATTCCGTGATGCTACCTATCGCCAACTATGGAGCACTGGGACTTGTAGAAATCGGCGTCCTTGTTCTTCTGCCCTTGTTTTATTCGTCACCCATTGAAATCGGTGGCCTAGGACTCTCTCCATCCATCATCGGCATCTTCTTGGCACTATTTGGCATCGTGGACGGCATTATACAGGCATTATTCTCTGCCAAAATCATAGAATGGATCGGTGCCAAAAGAGTGTTTTGTTGGGCTGTCCTTTGCTTTTACCCGCTGGTTCTCCTTTTCCCGATTATGAGTGCTGTCGTTATAGCACAGGAAAAAGTCGGACCCATAATCTGGACCCTTCTCGTTGTTCAGCTTGTGTTCCTGGTCCTCATGGATGTCTCCTATAGTGCGTTCGTTCAGTCTCTATCAAACCGACAGTCTCACATTCGTTGCGTAGCTGTCATCTTCATGTTTGTCGTGAGAGCGGCTCCGAACAAACAGTCTCTGGGCTCAACGAACGGGGTCAGCCAGAGTCTGACGTCCATCGCACGTGCGATCGGACCAGCGTTGACGACCTCCTTATTTGCCGTTTCCAAGGAGTACAATGTCCTGGGCGGTAATTTGGTTTATGTCATCCTAGCAGTACTCACCACGATCTTGGTTGTGTTGTCGCGACGTTTGCCGGACTTGAAAGACGAGGAGTAGGAATAGTCAACAGGAATTTGAACGGAGAGACATCTGTAATATAATGTGAGATTATAAAATACTACCAGACCATTAGGACCCCACATCCAAGATACTCAGATACAGTCAATTATCCGCTATTTTGGTCCACCAAGCTAACAGTTCAGAATTCAACTGAGTACTTCACATCGACGAAGGGTAACAAAATAGATAACGTCCTGGAAAAACTAGCAATGCAAGAACGAACACGATCGAATACAGGCCTTTCCGCTCGCAATGTCTATCTCGCACCCAGCCAATGCATGGCAGCTTTCCATACGACAAATGGTATCGGCAGCACGAAACCGGACGGTGGGTCTTTCTTGAGAGCCCGTTCTTGAGCTGCTCTTGCGAGCTCTGCCTCCCGTCGGGCCTTTGCGAGTTCTTCTTGCAGCTGGGCATTCTTCTGACGTTCCACGACCTCTCTTTCCGCTGCCTCTGCCTGTAGCCGTCTCCGATAATCATCAGCCTCCGCAACTCGTCTGTGAAGCTCCGCTAACTCTCCCTCCATTTTCTTTTTGCGCTCGTGTTCTTCTGCCAACCTAGCCTTCTCTTGAGCCTCGGCCGCCAACGCTCTAGATAATTCTGCGGCACGCTTTGCCTCCACAACGCGACGCTCCTTTTCGGCTAGCTCTTCTTCCATCGCCATACGAACTCTGGCAACTTCTTCCTCGAGCTGTTTTCTGAAGGCCTCCTCTCGTAGCTTAGCTTGTTGGCGCTCTTCCTCAAGTCTTGCTAGAGCGGCCTCTCGGGCCCTCCTTGCCGCTTCCGCCTCGCTCTCATTCCGGGCCTGATCTGCTTCGGCAACCGTGTCCTTCTCCTTGCGTTGTCGTGCGAGCTCCTCTTGCAGGCTTAGCCTGCGCTGTTCTTCCTCCCGTAGCTTGAAGCGGTACTGTTCCTCTAGTTGTCGAAGACGAGCCTCTTCTGCTTCCTGCAGAACTTGTGCCTCCTGTTCTTTCTTGGCGTGAGCTTCCTCCAAGGCCCGACGCACGCGCTCCGTTTCCTCGAGGATTTGCGCCTGATACCTTTCCTTCTCGCGCTGCAGCGCCTGGTTCTGTTGTTCTAGGAGGAGGGAGTGAGCTTCCGCTTGTGCTTGCCTTGCAGAAGCGGCCTCGCGCTCGCGGCGTTCCTTTTCGGCGGCAACCCTCTCCACCTCTTGTCGAGCTTTCGCAATCTCGTCCTGCAAGCGACCTCTTTCGCGTTCCTCCGCTAGTAGTCTGGCCTTTTCTTCCTCCTCCTTGACTTTCACCTGACGCTGGAGTTCTGCTTCGAGCGCAAGAGCCCGCTCACGCTCTGATCTGACCTTCTCCGCCTGCTCCGCTTCAGCACGCTTTTTCTCGGCTTCTGCTCGCAACATCTCTTGCTGCAGGGAACGTAGGTGCTCTTGGTGCCGTGCTTCGGCGAGCTCTCGGGCCTTGCGCTCCTCTTCAAGCAAACGAGCCTTTCGCTCTTCCGCTTCTTTCTTCGCGTTCAATAGTTCAGCTTCGCGTCGTGCGTGTTCGACCTGCGATGTCTCGACTTCTTTACGAGCCTGGAGGACCTGTTCCTGTAGTCCCTCAAGCTCCTGCATGCGGCGACGATTTTCGTTCTCCATTTCCGCGACCTTGGATTCAAGTCGCGCCTTCTCTGCGACGAAGTCTGCAGCCATACGCTCGGAATCGCGCTGTATGCGCTCGATCTCCTCCCGCTTTCTGTCTACTTCCTCCTGGAGCTCCGACCTGGTTTCCTCGTCCTTGGCGCGCATCGCAGCCTCCATCTCTTGACGAAGCTTCTGGAGCTCCTCGTCGTGGCGGTCAGCCTGCTCCTTCAAGGCACGGGTTAGCGCGGCCCCGGCGGCGGTATGCGCCAGATCCTTGCGCTCGTTTACGAGCTCGTGCTGGATCTGGAGCGTAGCAGCCTGGCTATTGATCAAATGACGAAGGACGGCCTGGGCGGATACTTGGGTGCCGTTGTGGCGGAGAAGTCGCGCGCCCTTTTCGAGGACGGGCTTGAAGAACTTGTCATTGCTAGCGAGCTCTTGCTCGCGTGCCTCCCCGATCTTGGGGTCGACGTTCGACCACATGTTGGTCACGATGAGGACGTTTCGGAGCGAGCTGTCTCCGCACAGCTCGCGGAAGATACGAAAGTTGCGCTTCGACGTGCCGCCCATCCTGACATCGGAGATCCTGTGCATGTAGATGATGCCAGCAAGCTTGGCGCCTTGCTCGTAACTAGTGTATGGCGGTCATCCAGGTCGTTCCGCGTTCCGATGATAGGAAATCAACTTACGTGTTGGACAGATACGCTGCGATGGACGAGAGAATGTCCGTGTCGCTACGCGACGTGTCGTCGAATCCGGGCGTGTCAATCAAGGTGACGATGCGCCCATTGAGGAGGAACGGTCTAGACGTCCGTACTTCTGACGTACAACTCTCCAGGCCACGACCGACAGGCAAGTTGGACCCGCTGGCGAGATTGATGAACTGTTGGAATCCGATGGTCAGTGACGAGTCGCGCCTCGCACTCGAAACGGCGTACGGTCGATTTACCACTTCCAGTGGCTCCCATCACCCTGTAAATGTCATGTTAGGGAATGGCGAGCCGGGCTGTGGACCAAATACATACGCAATTCTAATCTCTTTCCCGCGAAGAGCCATGACAATTTCGGCGGGTCAATAAAAGTACTTGGGGACAGCGATGAATAGTAACGACCGATGGAAGCAAAGTTTGTAGGGATGGGAAGCGGGTGAGTTTGGCCTGTAGGACCATCGAGGATGTCCTTATATCACCTACAAGAGCCTACACCATGCACCCTATTCACATTGGCCCATGACGCCGATCGGAGGACGCATGTTGGTGGCACCCTCTCCAACGGGACGTGAAAACACCTTTTCGGCGTTTTCACTGATCGGCTATTGGACGGCCACGATGAATCCTGCTGCTCCAAAGGTACCCCTGAATGTACGGCGATTTCGATTTCGCGGAGCCACAAGCAACTTGGGTGAATGTAACCATTGTTATACGCCGAAAAGGCAAATACCCCGTCGTAGACCGCTCTAGGCTGCGGCAGACATGCGGTTGGTTCTGCGGCACATGTAGATCGATCTCAACCACAACGTCCACCGCCTTTCGACGTCCAACACTACACTACACAAAGAGTGCTTGACTAAAGAAGGGGGTATGACGAGCCAGCTCGCAAGTACTACATAATGTGACATGTAGGCAAATCACCCCTCCTTCACCTGCAGTATCTCCTCGATCCTACGTAATTCAGTCTGATAGTCAGACGCAAGCCGAGCTGCCTGGGTCTGCGCCTTTTGCAACTCAGCTTCTACCTTGCGTGCTTCCTCCTGGAGCTCTCTTTGCGATTCCTCATCCTGGCTACGCTCAGCGTCAGCCATCTCTTCTTTGAGAGCTTCTAGCTCCTTCAGGTGGCGTGCGGCGAGCTCCGACATCTCCTTATCGAGCTGCTTGAATGCGGCTGTCTGGGTGATATCCATGCCTTCCCCCAACTCCCGTTGAATTTGGAGCACCACAGGCTCCTTGTCGATCAGGTTGTGGATGATCTGGTGAGCAGACTGTTTCGTGTTTTCGTGCCGCAGCATCTTTGCCCGCTTATCGAGGATTGGCTTAAAGAAGATGTTCTTGGTAGCAAGTTCCTGCTCTCGGGCATTTCCATCTTCCGCAGTGACTGAGCCCCACATATTAGTGACGATGATCACGTTGGGGTAAGCTTCTTCGCCGCAGAGTTCCTGGAACATCCTGAAATCACGCCGGGCGGAGCCCCCGACCCTCAAGTCGGAGATTCTGTGCATATAGATGACACCGGCAAGGCGTGCGCCTTGCTTGTTGCTGTGGAACATGTCAGCCAGTGGGGGTGCGACCGTATGCAGGCATACGTGGTGACCAGGTAGGCAGCGATGAGCTTCAAGACGTCAGTGTCTGTCAAGGTCGTATCGTCGAATCCGGGTGTATCAATCAAGACGACTTGTTGTCGGCCCACGGTGAAGGGCGCCGACGTCTGCACTTGATTGGTGCAACTTTCCAAGCCCGCACCTTCTCGAAGGTTAGATCCCGACGCCAGGTTGATGAACTAGGGTTCAGGTGAGGAGCAGACCAGGCGTCAAAATCAAGGGGACAAACTGTCGTCTTTCCACTACCAGTGGATCCCATGACCCTAGCGGAACTGATAAGCAGGTTGAGAGACCATACGGAGAACGACGTACGCAACGTAGATGGTTTCGTGGACTAGTGGAGCAACTAACGGAGACTTTGGCTCCTCGTCGGCAAATTTGTCGAGTTGCTTGCGTCTGGTGCATGCAAAGATTTGGCCCATCGTTGGAACGTTGTGAGGGGAGGATGTGAACGCTGGCCAACGAGATATCCGGGACAGAGCTGACGTTTCATGCAGCACGTGTTGGCAATGTTGTATCACATCGGGTCACGCGATGGATTCGCCTTGCGTTGAGGGTGCTGGGAAGCAGTGCGACTTCCATTTTTTGTGCAGTTGCTGTGGTTCTGTCATTCATGTGGGTTGGCGGCGTACACGCGTTTATGCCGCGAGTTGAGGAATGGCGAAATTCGGAATAGAATGAAACAGCCCAGGAAAATGGCCCGTGGGTGGGAGAAGAGAAGAATGGCGTGTTGGCTGATAAGAGCAGGTCGTTTTCCAGGAGAACAATCTTGAGAATGACCTCGAGCGAATTCGAGAAGCGATAGCGAGAAAATCGTGTCCCTCGGGTGTCTTTGCCAGCTCGACCGACGTTGGCGCGCCGGGTGATGATGGTGGCGCACTCGCAGAAAATAAAAACTAAAAGTGGCCTGATGTCCACAACAACATGCCCGCGCTATAAAAATTCGCGCGCGCTCCTGTCGCGGTGCTTCTCTTCCTCGTCATGGACCTCGTCCTACACATTGCCGACGAGTTTCTTCTCGACAGCGTGTGGGCTCGCCTCGTCCCCCTCAACGACCCCCTCGCCGACCTCCCCTCGCTCCCCGGCAACGCATCCACGATAGCACTCCACCCGCAGTCCGCATGGCCGCGAGATCACATTCCCAGACAATTATTGTCGTTGATCGTGGTCACCCTGATTGGCATCCACCTCCTCTACTTCATTTTCGCCGGTCTTTCCTTCCAATTCATATTCAACCACGACATGATGCGACATCCACGCTTCCTCAAAAACCAGATTAAATTAGAGATTCAATGCAGTCTGAAGGCCTTTCCTGGAATGGCGTTGTTGACCCTCCCATGGTTCCAAGCCGAGGTCATGGGCTATTCCAGGTTGTACGACGACGTGTCAGAGTACGGATGGTTCTATCTCGTCTTCTCGGTCCCATTGTATGTATCTCTTCCATCGGTCATTGCTCACGCTGACACATGTCCAGCTTCTTGGTCTTCACCGACTACCTCATATACTGGGTCCATCGTACTCTGCATCATCCCATGCTGTACAAGACCTTCCATAAGCCCCACCACAAATGGCTAAGTACGTCCTCTTGCTTCTCTCGTTTTCCCTGTCGGTTGACATACGTTCCCCTAGTACCGACCCCCTTCGCATCCCATGCATTCCATCCTGTCGACGGATATCTGCAGTCCGTGCCGTATCATCTCTTCATATTCTTGTTCCCCCTTCAGCGATGGCTATACTTGGCCCTCTTTGTGTTCGTCAACTTTTGGAGCATATTTGTATGATGAACCATATTCCTTCACCCCGATGGCCATCTTGACGTTCGCCTGTATAGATTCATGACTCCGATATGATTACCGGTCATCCCCTCGAACACGTCATCAACGGTCCCGCACACCATACACTGCACCATCTTTATTTCACGGTTAATTACGGCCAGGTACCCATAGCCCCTCGCGATAGCGTAATTCTTGGCCGCTAATCTCCTATCAACAGTACTTCACGTGGGCGGATCGTGCGGGTGGCTCGTATCGCCAGCCAGAATCACACCTTGACCCATTGCTGGAAGTTCCAAAGGAGAAGACATCATGAACTCCGTATCCGAAATCGTATCACGCATAGACTGGATCTCAAGTACATCTACTCGAAGCTACTAATGTGTGGTGATTACATTTCAACGCATAGCATTCACACCTTAAGGTATCATATTGTCATTTGAGCACCGAGCATTATCGTCATGTCCAATTGTTACCTCTCGACGACCCAGACGATTTTGCCACACCATTGTTCGTTTCCATGTATGCATGCACATTGCCTGTATGTCGCGTCTTGAGCACCCTGTCGCCTCTGAAAACGAGGGTGATGAAATGCTGTGAGTGATGTCACAGACCGGCATAGCGAGGGTCCACGCAGCCACTGGTTTGAAGGCCTCGCAACCCAACGCAGCACATGAATTGGTTCGACGTTGGTGCCTTGACGGATGCCTGGCCTCTGCGACCCCGTGAGGATGATGTCGGCCTCACCACTGTCACGACTTGTGCGCGTGTAGTCGAAACGACGCGGCGGCATTTGGACAGCAAGGAACATGCATGTGAGTTGGTTTCTAGAATGCCAGGTGATGACGAGAGGCGATACCGAACCGTGCAGGACCAGCGTGAGCCCGGCGTATCCAGCGGGATGAGAGTGGATGTTGGGGCGTGGCGGAGTGGCGTGAGAAGCATTATCGTGTTGTCTCCTAGACTCTTACTTTTACCATGTCTTTCTTTGGCACAGCGGCCGCGTCCACGACGCCCGCTGCCACAGCCGACAAGGACATTGAAGTCCCAGAGCCACCCCCAGATTCTATATCCTCGCTCGCATTCTCCTCTGCTGCCGACTATCTTGCTGTAGGCAGCTGGGATAACAATGTAGCGTGTATTTTCTTTCTATCTAGCTTATCATTGACGCGCAGCCAGGTCCGCTTGTACGAGGTCGGCGCAGGTGGCCAGACACAGGGCAAGGCTATGTATGCTCACCAGGGTCCCGTACTCAGCGTTTGTTGGAACAAGGTGGGTTCAATATCATGCCGATCATTTGAAGTCATCTCATTCAAACCTAAAGGACGGTAATAAAGTCATCTCCGGTGGTGCAGACAACGCCGCGCGCATGTTCGACATCACAAACGGCCAAACAACGCAAGTCGCGCAGCATGATGCGCCAATAAAAGTCGTCAAGTGGATAGAAACACCACAAGGCGGCATTCTTGCTACTGGCAGTTGGGACAAGACACTCAAGGTCCGTACACGCCACTTTTGCACGCGAACTTGGCGTTGACATCTGCTTTGTATCTTGCATAGTACTGGGACCTCCGATCCGCAAGTCCGGTTGCCACAGTACAATTACCGGAACGTTGCTATACCATGGATGTGCAGTATCCCCTCCTGGTCGTTGGCACTGCCGAGCGTCATATTCAAATATTTAATTTGACGAATCCATCCGCGGCGTACAAGGTCAGTCCATGATGTCACGCGGCCAACTGCACCCGTTAATGTCGCCATATCCAGACCATAACATCTCCTCTGAAATGGCAGACGCGTGTAGTGACCTGTTTCACCAACTCCGCGAATAGTGGCTTTGCGGTAGGCAGTATTGAAGGTCGTGTGGCAATACAGTACGTCTTTCCTGTGTAGACTCTGTGCGCCTGATTAATCCGTCGTTTATGCAGATACGTCGAGGACAAGGATAGCACGTGAGCTCTCCGCGAGTCAGCAACGACAAGTCTCTAACATTCGTTGCAGAAATAACTTTTCTTTCAAATGCCATCGCCGAGACCAGACTCCAAACGCGAAAGATCAATCGCTGGTGTATGCTGTGAATGACATCACGTTCCACCCTGTCCATGGAACTTTCTCCACCTGCGGTGCGTTCCACTTATCCACCTTGCAACGTGTTTTCACTCATATTAGTATGAATAGGCTCCGATGGGACCATTCATTTCTGGGACAAGGATGCACGCACACGGCTAAAGAGTATGTTTTAATGTCCTGGACCTATTTGTGCCTGCTCTTACCCTTGTGATATGTAGCATTTGAAGCCGCGCCAGGCCCGATCAGCGCCACGACGTTCAACCGCAACGGCACGATCTTTGCATATGCCGTCTCCTACGATTGGTCAAAGGGGCACAGTGGAATGACCCCCGGTCATCCAAACAAACTGATGTTGCACGCATGCAAGGAAGAGGAGGTGAAGAGGCGACCAAAGAAGTAGATGAATCCATAGCTGTATCTTACCTCCAAGTTTGTGCACCCTACTTGCTTGGTCCTCGATGTACGATAATGTCATCTTACCACTGCTGTCAGTCAGGACGTCGACTCTGATGAACGTACTTGGGTGGTCATGTTCGTTATTTCCGTTGCTCAGTTAGCTCAGTCCATGCTGACTTTATTACAGTGCGGTACGTACCGCATTGAAATGAACCCCTTGATGTCGACCTGTAAGATGTATGTCACTAGGGGTGACTATGGTAGCAGTTGCTGCATAATGCGAAAGAAATGTCCCACAGGTACTTGTAAATGATCTCCGGGGCGCGTTCGTCGACGCGAGACAAGACCTTCGTCGTCTCACTCCGGCGATCCAGTATCACCACTTGGCATGCACACGAGAACGACGGACCTGGAGCTGCTTTGAGGACGTTGGTCCATGTCCCTGGAATTTTCGAGCTTGAAGCACTGAGATAGTATCCCCATTATCTCGGTGTTTTCGACGCGACAACCAAGCGTGGCATCGAATCTGCAGTGGAAGCGTCCACAGGCGCCGGATGATGCCCAACAACGCAGTGGATCCGACAGATCATTGACCTGCAGCCTAATGCGATCAGACCGACTCTCCAACCGTCTGGTGTCTGAGCGTCATCGGGACAGTACACGCCAGAATTTGCGACGAGCGCGTGCAACACGCCATTCCCTTCCGCTGCGAACCGATCGGTAAAGGGGCATACGGTTTCAAGGGAAACCAAGTCGAATGGCCAGGCAGCTCTTTCTCGCCCCGCCCTGGGCCTGCCCGCTGAAAGATGGGCCCAATACGTTTCCATTCCAGTGCGCGTCAGCTCTGCAGACCCCGTCGACGCTACGCACGACACATACCCGAACCCCGCCGCATCCGCACACACTTTGTCGCATCTCAGAGTCTCGGCCCGTGGCGACGAGCAAACTTGAGGTCCCATCAAGTTGGCGAGATGGCGCGTGAGCTTCGAAACCTAGCCCCGTCACCAAGTATGAAGTGTCGACCATCGCTCGAGGAGAGATTGACGTAGGCTGACCACCGCCTATTCGGATAGAATGGTATAGAGCGATGAAAAGAAGTGGGAGCGAAAGTAATTTAGGGGGAACGACTTTAATTTCCCTGGACCATCATTGAGAGTAGGTACTCGCGTAACTGGATGCATGGGAGATCGAGTGAAGCAGATTCAGAGATCTGGGTCATTGAGGCTCTCAATACTCGTCCTGCATGACTTGAGTGATCCAGCTGTTCTTCTCTGCATCTCTGCAGAGTTGCTAGATCTGCCGCGTTGGAGATCATCAAGTTTCCCGTCCAGTTTGTCGTTTGAGGCGGGTTGGCGTAATGGTAACGCGCTAGTTTCCGGCGCTAGAGATTCTGGGTTCGAGTCCCAGGCCTGTCGTTTTTTGTGGTTCCTCTCGCAATGTTATGCGCTTAGTGAGTATAGTCAAGAGCGTCGTACCCCCATGTTTACTCGAAACATTCCGAGTCGTTGATCATCGATGGAACTTCTCAGGTACCACTGGTTATACATTGACCCATACTAATGTTACTTACACGACTTCAACAACACTGGTAGTATTAATACAAATGCTCGATCGAATCTTTCACGGCTGCGCATTTTGGAAGACAGGGGCATCAAAGGTGCCATCCGGGTCTAATATGCAATCAATCAACAATTAAGCAGTATGGATTTAACATGGGCTTACCCTGCCCTTCACGGTAAATATATTCTCTGTCCTTTGCCGCGAGGTGCATGATATGGCTCGCCATCTCATGGGCTACGATCGCGACGCTTGCGTTGTGGAGTGCCCCAGCACGGACAGCAGCTGCAGCCACATGATATCTTGAAACGCTGTTGCACAGCATCATCTTAACACAGCTTGTCAGTACGGGCTGATAAAAAAAATCAACAAAACGAACATCAAAAGGGGACGTCGTGGTTCCTTCCTCTTGATACCTATTGATTATCATTACTTATCAGCTCGATTCAGGAAATGTGACCACTGACCCCCCAACTGATACCCTTTCGACATTTCGCCGGCCCGACAACAGACCCTTCAACTCGATTGGATAGCTATGATAGTTGATGATGACCGGTTTATCCGGAGTGAAAAGCGAATCGAAGTCATCGTTAGTGAGTGCGTGAGGGTGACTCCCGTCCGGACCGAGAATCATCAAATCCGTTACATTCACGACGCGCACGCGGAGGCAAGGGATCAACTTGCGAAGAAGTGCCGCTGCTGCAATCACTTCGAATGTAACCTCTGTACCGATGCCGACGAGGACGCTGAGCTACCTGTTAGAAGCGTATTAGAAATGCAAGGAATCGACGTACACATCTGGGTTCACTCCCTCGTCAATGCTCGCAAATTTCCAAACAGAGGCACCAGCCACGCAATGCTTCATGTGAATTAGTTGTATGTTGTCCAAGGCAACCAAAAAAGCGTACGCGATTCGCCTCCTCCGGGCTTAGCCATACTGTGGTCGGTTGCTTGCTACCAACCATGAGATTGATGTAGTTCTTGGCCTTCAAGCAGTGCGCTATAGTAGAAAGGAAACAATTCGCATCAGGTGGGAGATAAACGCGTGCAAGTTTCGGTTTCAGACTGAGAACAGCGCCGATGAACGAAGGGTTCTGATGCGAGAAACCGTTGTGCTCCTGCCTCG